>JAJJHQ010006552.1:303530-336364 GCA_021223825.1 Drosophila ironensis
ATTTTTGCCACGCCCCTTTCCGCCTTTGTAATTTGCATAAAACTGAATGTACCTTTAGCCCATAACGACACATTAGCCCATAACTTGCACAAAATAAGAGGTAGAGACCTATTTCTACCTATTTTTCATTATGTTTGTTTAGCAATAACGCAGATAATGGTATTATTGGATTTTTGCCACGCCCCTTTCCGCCTTCGTAATTTGCATAAAACTGAATGTTCCTCGACACATTTGCCTATAACTTGGACAAAATAAGAGTTAGAGACCTATTTCTTTTTGCATTATGTTTGTTTAGCAATAATGCAGATAATGGTATTATTGGATTTTTGCCACGCCCCTTTCCGCCCTCGTATTTGCAAAAAAATCTATATCTTCGAAATGGTGAAAGCTAGAGGCATAATTTTCAGTCCAATAAGTCCACTGATCGTCAAACACGTACGTGCAAAATTACTTACGGATCGGACAATAAATATAGGAGATATGGCCAATTAAAGTTTTACCCACCCCTTCCCTAGGCAACGGCATGCCGCACACAAAAAATAAAATCAAAGAAATGGTTCATAAAGAAAAGAGGTACATGGTATCTCGTTGTCGAGAAATCTCGACTACAGCGTTCCTACTTGTTTTTCATATATCTCCGAAATGGTTACGGCAAGAGAAACACATTTTTAGACCATGTACCTTAAGGTAGATATGGTATATTAAGTTTGTGAAATGTATGTAACAGGGCCAAGGAAGCGTTTCCGACCCTAAGTATATATATTCTTGATCAGCATCAACAGCCGAGTCGATCTAGCCATGTCCGTCATTTCCAGGTTTTTGCCACGCCCCTTTCCGCCCTCGTATACCCAAAAAAATCGATATCTCCAATATGGTAAAAGCTAGAAACTTAATTGCTGCTAAGTCTGCTGATCGTCAAACACGTGCATGCAAAATTACGTTTAGATCGGACAATAAATATAGAAGATATGACCAATTAAAGTTTTACCCACCCCTTCCCACGGCAACGGCAAGAGAGGTACATGGTATCTCGTTGTCGAGGAATCTCGACTACAGCGTTTCTACTTGTTTTGCTTACAGCAGCGGTGGACAGTCCCTAGCTCCATATAATTTGGAGTTGTTCTACAACATCTTACGGGTTTTTCACAACTTGTTAAGCATTTTATTAGGTACAGTTGCATTAACAAATCGTATTCAAATTCCAATGCCTAATGGGACTGTTTCCATAGCTTTTCGGGTTTATCCAATGTCAGAGATATTACCAATTCCCACACAACAGTAATCGGTGAATAAGGTTTCATACTCGCTGTCACTTTTCAATTGCTCGAAATTGTTTTCAACCGGAGGGCGACACAGGGATAAGATTGACAAAAAAAAAAAAAAACATTTCTCCTGTTTTTTTAATTTTGCTTAAGAGAAGTAGTATTACGTTTTCCTTTTGAAAAAAAAAACAACGAGCTACCGAAAAGCAGCAATGGATCAACCCAGTCTGACGATCAAGGGGCATTCCACCCAACCGATGCGCATCTACCAGGTCCTGCGCATTGGCAACAATGTCAACGATCCCACTCTTGACTTTTGTCTAGAGGATAAGGTAATCGAAATTCGCTTGCTTTTCCCCTTTTCCCCTTTGCCTGGAAATAATCAGATTTTCCGCAGACCCTCTGCAAGCTGCATGCCACGCTGACGCTCTACGAGAAGGGCATCTTTTTGGTCAACGAAAGCCGCCACGGAGGCGTCTGGGTGAACGGGCGTGGTGTGGGCGGACCAGTCCATCTAACCGAAAGGGATTCCTTTGGCGGATTAATCAACTTGCGCTTCGGGCGCACCGATGCCCAGCTCCGCTTTTTCGGAGGCCTAGCTGCCTAAACTTTCACCTAAAGGACACACAAAACACCGAAAACAATCACACTCTTTGGCAAATACATGCATACTATATGTATCTCCTTACAAATCATACGTTAAGCGCTCGCGCCCTCGAAACTATCCAAAACGACACTTTGAACATGAATGTTGGCTAGGCTTTTACACAATCGAAAATAAATTCGTAAATATTGCTAATCATAACACCGCTCTTTGGGCCGTCCCGTGTCAAAGGACACACGTGGCGCACATGTCCTTCACCCGATTATCCACTAATGCGAACTGCAAGCGGATAACTTGCGGCCATGAATTATGCACATTTACTATCCAGCGCGTGTGCTCGAGAGCTGCCAAGCATCTTGTCCTGCTGAGCTCCCGGCCCTGGGCACGAACCCTTGATTCCTGCCTCGATGTAACTCCACCGTGCCGGTTTGCATTTGCCGAGTCCCAGGACATGGCAGGACGCACTTTTAGGAGCGAATCTCAGTCGCTATTTCGGGGAGTTTCTTTCTCTAAAATTTAATTAAGAACATTCATATATAGGACTACCAAAATTTCATTTGGATACTTTTAAAATATGTAATATATTTATCGGTAAAAAGGGCTTAAAGAAGCCCAATTTTGCCACCGCTGCTGTATATCCGTAATCCATTTAATTCAACCAAGCGACCATGCCAGCTGTGTGTGTTTGAGAGTGCGCGCCTCTGGTATTATCAACTCATAAATATTTATTGAATTTTAAGAAATTTTCAAAAATGGCTACACCAGTAGCCATGGCAGCACACACGAAGAAGCCCCGGGAACAGGACGTGGGGCAGGGCTGGACGCCGAGAAGGACCCAATCAGCGGGGCCAAGCGATGACTTGTTGTCCTGCCAGCGTATCCGTCATCGATTTCGATTGCCTCGCACTCGCATCAGCGGCTCCTTGGCTCTGGCCCCGTCCTCGGCTCCGGCTCCGGCTCCGGCTTTCCTCGATTCCCTGGCCGGGCATCTGGAGTCCATCCTTTTGCATTCCCTCTTATTTGGATTATAATTTTTTTTCCATTTCACATGTGAGTGCATTCCCTCTTGGTGGTCACTTGTCAATTTCCATTTTCTTTTCGCCAGAGAAGCCGAGAAACCGGGAAACGAAGAAAACGAAGGACTAGAGAGATGATGCAAGGACGAGGATGGTGGGGGAAGAGGATAATCCCGGAGCGGGAGGAAGTTTGAGACAAGGTCATCGGTTCAAAGGGTTTATGGAAATCCAACGTGCAGCCAACTTATTCAAATTGAAATATTCAAACCGAAAGCAAATCAAAAACAAACAAAACTCAGCAAGGACATGGATTTTGAGTGTAGTTCTCTTAAGTGAAAAACTTCAATTACCACCTCGACAAGCTACAAAAAAAAAACGAATCTCCGGCTTATAGTTCATTTTTCGTGCTCGAAAAAAGGAAACAACAATTCCAGTTGGATTGAAATTCAGTTTCATATTCTTTGACTCAATTTACCGGGCAACTCAATCCTGGGCCATTTTGCTGCGAGGACACTCGCAAATGCAATTTGAAAGCAGTGCATCTGGGAGTTATCGGTTTCGCTGCTCTCCCACCTGGCTCCCCGATTGGCTGACCCCCTGACCCCCTGACCATTTAACCCTTTAATCCCCTTCGCCACGCCAATCCGACCACCCCCGCACCGACTCCCGCGCCATCGACAGAGTGTCCCGGTCAAGCGAAGCTTTTCCAATTTTAATCGCATTAAATAGTCACTTAAGCGCTAACCGACCCCCCGCCCACGTCACCTCACAGCCACGCCCACTTTCCATCGGCCCCCCGAAGCGCAGTGCTGCTCACTTGGATGCTTTTTTGACAGTGTACAACGAGAATGGCCTTTTGATTATTTAAATTTACAATGAATAGATTATTTGTTTTCGGATCAAGAACACGATTTTATTGTTTTAATAAAGCTTGAAATAGTTAGAAAAACAATGAATTTTTTACAAATTTGGTAAACATTTATTTATAAAAAAAAATGACGTTTTATATTATCAATAATGTATTTAAACAAATAATTAGTTTGTGCTCACTAGGAACTTAATACCATACTTTCAGATGGTCTTTGAATATTCTGAAAGTGTTAAAAACCTTATAACAAAATATCCATCCTTTTAACATATTAGTAATATGATATTACATTATATTCTGTTTTTTGTTAGCACTTTAATGAGTCATGTATGAATAATATAGAAAACATGTATGATATTGTATTGTAATAAAATCATTGCAATAACTAGATGACAATTTAATATAACTAAAATGGTGTCTTTGGGTACTTGAAAACCTATCCATACTTCTGTATTTTGAAGAGGATCTTACGTTAGGATCTATAACATATATAGCGATGTATAACGAGTCTTTTACGAAAGGGTGTATAACATAATCACTCAATATTATTATTCAATATTTCTATATTCTGACGAGACTCTCACGTTAGGATCTATAACTTAATCTCTCTATAATAATCTCTCTTGAAAGCCTATTTTCCTTCTGCCTCGATATTTATGATCAATGTAATTTAAGGCCAAACTATCAATCATAAGTGTTCCTGGCGAGTCTACGTTTCAAGAGGCACCATCTCTGAACTGGACACAAATGCAAAATTAACTTGTTGGACATGCGAATGAAATGGGATATTAGATGGGGCCGCAGGAGGAGGGGCGGGCAGCTGGGGGGATCGGGGATTCCCGGGCCGCCTACGTGGCCACGTTCAATGGCAGTTGGAAAATCGTTTCGTGTTCGAATCTTATTAGTGGTTTATAATTACAATGGTATACAGACCAATTACGTTACGAGATGAACTCAAGCGAGGTGGGGTTGTGGGTGAGTGGCGCTGGACGGTGATTGAGGAGGGAGGTTTTAATAAGGAGAACGGGGGTGGTTGGTTAGGCCAGGTGAGTGGGTGTGCGGCTAATTAACCACCATCAGAGCTTCCCGGTAAGTGCCCTCCCCTCATCTACCCCGGCCGAATGTGTGAGTGTGTAACCCGATAATGATGTTCATTTCGTAAGCAAATGTCATAACATAACCGACACATATGCAGAGCCTGAAATTAATGCATATGCATTTGAGCAGCTTCGAAAGACAAAGACGCCGCACAACCCAAAACCCCAATCCCAAACCCCTTAACCCTCTGATGCCCACCGCCCACCACCCCCCTGCCCCCTGCCCCCTGACGGCATGTCCAAGCGTGTGCTTTGTAATTGAATCCACGTCTGAAATCTGTCTGTGGTCGATAATTTCATTTCGGGCCCCATTTTGAATACAAATTTATCGCCGAAACAGAACCGTGACACGTTCCCCGAAAACCGCAACACGATATCCCGATATTCCGGACTCCAGAAGTGCAGATGGAGCCCCGTCAGGAGGCGGCATGTCTGAAATATTTGCCAGGATACGGGCCGCATCAATGGGTGCGAGTCTCCGACGTCTCTGGGCCATACTAATTGGAATAGTTGGTTGCGGCAACTATTCTCAAGTTAATGGATAGTGCGGTGGCATCGCCGCCCATTCAAAACGCATCTGCAGGGCAGCGCCTGTGCCACTCAGAAGCCTGCGTTTCCCCAATCAAATGGCAAAGTAAACAATGAAAATATGAGACTACCCCCCAATGGCAGCTCATTGATATGTAAAATAGGTGGAAGGGCTAGCTTGGTATCCGATTACACAGCCAATTCTACGAATGCTAAATCTTCCTAATCTCATAATATATTGGGAAATATATGATCAACACTGGTAGGCTTATTGGATAAATGGCTTCGTATTTATGTTCCGAAATAAGTAGATTGCCTTTAAGATGAGTAACCAATGGATTAACCTTTGGGTTAAACCTTAAGGTTAGTTACTCGAAAAATATCGATTTGAGTGCAATTTAAACAATAAGGAATTTATGATAGGCCATATAGACAAAGGAAAGAAATAAAAATGTTCATGTTTATTGATAAATAATTAGTGAAAACCGCGTTTTTAGAAAAATATTACAAATATTTGAATAAATTACGCTTTTTATCTTACTAAAAACCTTTCAAGATACACTGTATGAATCATTTGTAAACAAATTTGGTTGCTTAATGAAAATGTTTTACTATTTGAATATAAAATGTATTTTATACGACTGTTTTTCTTCAATGAATTACGCTTCGAAAGACTCCGAATCGCTTGCCAATAAAAGCCATAAACTGGACCATAAAACTTGTGAAAAACTGCGCAGTTGTCTGCTTGGCTAGGGCCAAGAGTGTCCTTAAGAGCAAACAAAGTTGTGGCAAGGATAACCAAGAGAGGATGCAAAGGACTCTTATATTGAAGGGTTTGGGTCGCGGCTACAAGGATAAAACGAAATTATCCTGGGCCCCAAAGTGTTATACAGGACAAAAGAGTAGCTGCAAGCTCTCTTACCGACAACGCTCTCTTTGCCGCTGTTATCCTGACTCTCTGACAGGACGCCCAGATCTCTCTTCGAACTGTTATCCTGGCCGTGTCCTGTTAGCCGTTACATAACCATTAGGGGATTTCCGAGTGCAGCGTGCAGAGAAACGCCGCAGGATAACCAATTATGACCAAGGAGGCGGAATGGGCTCCCAAAGCGGAAGCAACTTTACTTTGATTGAAACAAAAATGCCCCAAAATCGATTTACCATATAGCCCTAGCACACGCACATCCTCTTGCTCATCTACAAGGATATACACGAGGATATATTCACATTCGTATATACTTGGATTCACCCCAATTAACGCAAAAAAAAAAAGAAAAGGCAAAGACAAAATTGAAAAGCAACCTGGGGAGCAAAAATTGATATCCTCGGCGGAAAAAAACTTGTTGAATCTGCCAGGACATGGCTGACAACCAAATTTTCGCCCGAGAAATTCAATATCTTGAGTGCAGGAGGGTGCGTGTGCCTGCCTGAGCGCCTAAAAAGCAGACATAATTAGTTTATGCCGAGATTTTTGCGTCGCTCACGACGCGACACTTGGCAACGCCATTCCATCCGGAAAAATATATATATATACTTATATATGTATATGGAAAAAAAAGGAGCCCAAGGAGCTGAAGGAGCCGAAGGAGCAGCAGCAAGGCCATCTCATTTTCCCCAGTTAAATGGATTAAAATTAAAGCACCGAGAAAATGCAACACATGCCAGAAGCGTTGGCGGTGCAACCGGAATGTGGTTTTCGAACATAACCGAAAATGCATGAAATTTATTTAAATTTAGTCCTAGATTAAGAAAAAAACTGACATATTTTGTTTATATTGCAAAAATAAAAAACCGTCGCAGGCCATCAGACTTATCAACTTGTTTAAAAATCCCCTGAATATTACATACAATGTTTTAAGCTTTAAAAAAAAAACCGCTTCGCGACTAATATACAGATTAACCTTTATAGGACGATTAACCTTTTGATGCATTTCGTTTTTATTGGCAAATATATTACACTTTCTGTATGCTCTACGGAGATTATTTTTTTTACTTTTTTTTTTCTCCCTCCAGGGATTCGTGTTGCTTATTTATCTGGCGAAATTGTTGCTCCTCCAACCAACAATTTCCTGGCCCCCGCTCCCCTTCCGATTGTGAAGGTTGAAAAATCAAAATTTTACACTCGGCTACACATTTGCAAAGGCTACTGAAAGTTATGACTAGAAGATTGGATGGCAAAAGGGAAGACAGGGTCTACTTAGAGGCCCAAACATGCAGAAGTGTGCTGGACACGGCAAGAAATTATCGTGTTCATTTCACAATTTTCCTTTAAAAATTACACCTATTTAATGGTTTGCCTTACAAAACAGAAAGGTAATTTAACAAATTTTTTATATATTAAATATTGATAAAAATCCAAGCATATCGTGGCTTGAAATTTATCGGCTAAAATAATAATGTTCGGTGCAAATTTCGGTATTTGGTTATGTTTGGGTTTGTGTGCTTAAGTGCGTGTTTATGGCGCAATAAAACAGACCCTAACAGTCTCACACACAAAGCGTCCTGGCGGGGTGGGAGGTGGTGTCCTGGAGGGGGTTGTACTGCCGTTCGGGGGTGTGTGTGACTCGGGGGTGTGTGTCCTGGAGGCTGGAGAACATAGACATAAAGCAATCGCGCTGACTGCTGCTGCTGCTGCTGATGCTGCTGCTGTTGCATGTTGCCAGAGCCAAATGAACCAGCCAGCCAAAGCGAGACCCCCAAAAAACCGAAAACTCTCAAAGCCCAGACGGAGGCCAAGGAACCGAAATGCACTGCAAACAATTTCGGGGTTGCGAGAAGATATATCAAAGAAGAGCTAAGTAGCTTAAAGTGCTACATCAGGAAAATATCCTCAAAGAAATAGTCAAAATTAGTAAATTCTTAGAATATAAATCAATATTTTCAGCTTATGGGATAATAATATTGACAGGCCTTAAGAATCTTTATAATTCATAAACAATTATTTGAACTCAATGGTTTTTAAACAAGCAAATTCCTTGGCTCTATTTCGTAATTCTCTAGATATCTATAGATCTCTAGATAAGTGGTTGAAAATGTATTTTTTAAAGTACTTAACTAAAATAGTTCCAAAATATATAAACAGGTTTCAATATTATCAGTTTATAGGATAATAATATTGGCAGACCTTAGAAACCTTAATAATTTATATAGAATTATTTCAACTCAATGGTTTTTAAACAAGCCAATTCCTTGGTTTTAGTTTTTTAAAACGAGTGGGGCTTACTATTTCGTAATTCTCTAGATATCTATAGAGCTCTTATCTAGATCTCTAGATAAGTGATTGAAAATGTATATTTTAAAGAACTTAACTTATGAGCTATAATAATTCCAAAATACTACCAATCGAAATATACTAACAGGTATATTATGGCAGAACAGAAATAATAAGTTAACCTTCTTTTCCAGAAAAGAAAGCCAATGAAAAGTGATTTCCAGTGCATTCAAACCAGACGAATGCCTAGCCAAAAAGAGCAAGTAAAAGGGGAAAACTGTGTGTGCTTTGGGAAGGAGAAGAATTGCCGGAGTGTAGAGACAAGGGGGGAGCCGGAGCCGAGGCAGAGGGGGACGAGGGGGGACAGTCAGCCAGCATCTTTCCGCTTGTCTGCGGCGCATTTATGACTTTCCCACTGGAGGCGCTTGGATTGCATAGCATCGCATGGCACAGCATACAGCTCGGCATGGTGTAGCATAGCCTGCATTTAGGCGCACCAACATATGTCTTATCACAGACACACACACACACCCACACACACCCCGCCCATCCACTCACTTGGCTGGGCTGCTGTCAAATGCCATACTAAACCGATAATCCAATCATAAGTTATAGTCAAATGAGTTTGCTCTTCAATAAATTTTCGCCTCTTTTTTTCTACCCTCTTGATGTCTTCATGGCCAACGGGAAAATGAGTGTTTGCCGCCAGACAGGGGTTCGGATTTTGGTAATTTGGTAAAGATTTTGGCCACTTTTAGCCCAGAAATTATAAGTAAATAAATCAGAGTTATAGCGGCATGTTTTTGGGGGTTTTAATCACAAAAAAACCGTAGGGGATGCATAGCCAAATCTTTAGATAAAGTTATTAAATACTATTGAGTATTTACTAAGTGTAATATACACCTTTATAGCTTTCTAACTTCATGGATTTCCCCTCCAACTAAAGCCATTGGCTGCTCAAAAACAGAGTGCAGGAATCGTGGCTGCTGTTGCCAAAAATACTTTGTCTCGAGCATCATTTGAGACGCTTGCACACGAACGCAAAAACCAATTAGAGGCTCCGGCACGACCCCTGAAACAACATTTTTTGGGGGGCCAAATGGCACAGGTGATACAGGTGAGTGCCCTGCCTGTGGCGGAGGCGAACAACTCAAAGGAGTGGTGTTTCAATGGTCTTCGGGAGTGCCAGTATCAGATCCCATAAACGATTAAAATCCAATGGGCCCTCGAAATCATTCAATTAGGCAAGTCTATCCAGAGAATGCTCTAGAATTCCACTCCAGCCAAAAGCAGTTTTATCTTATCTGTGCATAACTCTTGTCTCTAGTCACCCAAATCAGGGCGATAACTATTTGGGGGAAAAGTTTAGACCAATAAATTTGGGGGCCATTATAAAAAGCTTTGCGAGCTGTGGCATGATTAACTCTAATTGGGCGATAGAGTTCTGTGTATCAGGCATTTATGGGGTCCGAAATGAATACAATTGCGCATTTTTCGAACATGCGTCCCGCATGTTTCAAGGGGGCGCCTGGGCGAATGCTTCTTGGGTATTCTTATTGAAAAGGTAATAAGCCGATGGGGGTAGGTCCTGCGATGAGGGGACGTCCATATGCCACGGATTGGTGCCTTTGTCATTGCCATTGACAACGATGTCCTTGCTGGGCCTCACTCACAATCGTTGATATTGCCGCTTCGTATTTTCTGTTTTTCCCCCTTATTTCTTTTTATACCCGGCTCTTAAAATGAACACGGGTATATTGAATTCGTACGCATGTATGTAACAGGGACAAGGAAGCTTTTTCGACCCCATAGATAAACCGAGTCAAACTAGCCATGTCCGTCTGTCCGTACGTCCGTCTGTCCATATAAATACCTGGATTTTGGAGACTATATATTTAAAATTCTGTGATACCAGTTTTAGTTACAAGTTTGTTTTCAAAATCGGCTACCTCCGCAAGCCACGAAATTCGGTGGCATCCACAATTTTAACTCTGGAGGCACTAAATTTGGATAGCGCATTGGTAGGGCCATTTTCTATCTGCAGGCCGGCTATGCCTACTTCTGTCCGCACAAATGAAAAAATATATTGCAATGCTATTATCATGTGTCAAAAACCAGGTAAAACTGAGAACCGGGTATTAATAGTCGAGACACTCGACTATAATCGTTCTTATTTGTTTTTTTTGCGTTTTTCTGCTGCCGTGCGTCGTTGGCCTTTATGCTTATGGGTAGCAACTATTAGAAAGGAGTAGTGGCAGTGGCCAAACAGGAGCAACAGGACAACTCAATATGCGGCAGGACTTTTGTGCCACGCGCATTCCTTGCCTTATTCGCCTCTGGCTCTTTCATTGGCCGGCCTTTGTCACACTTTTGGCTTCCGAGCACTGAGAGTAAATTTATGAAAATTCACAACTAAAATGTTTCTTACGAATGTTTAGATTTTAATATAATTTCGAGAAGTATTTCATGTTGCATTTGTATGTTATAAGGTCTCTAAAACAAATGAATGACAAATTAATATACCATGTACTTTAAGGTACAAATTGTATATTAAATTTGTGCAAATTCATTTATCAGGAAGAAGAAGACATATCTGACTCTATAAAGTACCTACCTATAATATATCTATTCGAGTCGATCTAGCCATGCCCGTCCGTCTGTCTGTCTGTCTGCTTGTCTGAGCTGCAGACGTAATTTGTTTATCTTTAGGTCCATTATTCGCAAATCAAGTTTATTTTAAATTTTTGACCAGCCCCTAACCGCCTTCCTAATTTGCATAAAACTGTATTTTCTTCCACATATCTGACAATATCCCCAAAATGGTAGGACCTAGAGACATCTCTTTTTTGTTTTAGGTTCGTTTAGTGTACATAAGTATATGCAGAATATGTTTATATTGCATTGTAGCCACGTCCCCTTCCGCCTCTGAAATTGTCAAAGAACTATATTTCCCTACATATTTATCTATATCTCCGAAATGGTTGGAGCAAGAGATCTAAGATCGGACAATAAATAATGATGATACGGCCTTTGCCAGGTATCTCGTTGTCGCAAAATCTCGACTACAGCGATTGTACCTGCCATGGTAATAAAACAGTGCAGTATAATATGATTATAGATCGATTTAAGGCATCGTAACTTAAAAATTTCCAACATAACACACCAAAATCTTTCTTATAGAGAAAAGTAATTTAAATTTAACAATTTTCGTTATAAATTATTGTTAGTTCACTATAATTATTTAAGGCCTCTCTGATTTTGGCAAACTGGAAACCTTTTTTCTTGGAGTGCGGCAAACGTTTGTGATATCCTGCAATTGTCCCTGTTCAGGATACATGTGTGTGGGTGTGCGCTTATGTGCGTGTCCTGTTCTTTTGTTACAACAATTTTTGCGCAATTTCTTTTGTGCTTTGTGCAGCCGCCGCCAACGCTTCCATTTTCCATTGCCGCTGTCATAACTGTCGCTCCGCCAACGAGACCCCGACAGGAGCAACACCAACACTAACACCAACAGCAACAGCAACGCCAACGCCAAAACGAACAGCAATGGCAGCGGCAGCGGCAGCGGCAACAGGAGCAACAGCAACATTGCTGCTGAGCACATGCAATTAGTGCCAAATGTTTCCATATTTTTGCACAGGGATCGGCGGGCCAGGGGGCGCATGTGGCAGGGGCAGAGGCAGGGGAGCAGGAGCAGGTGGAGCAGCAATGCTGACCACAGCATTCAACAGCAGGAGCAGGCAGGACCTGCAGCAGCAGCAGCAGCCGTAACAACAGCGGCAAGGCAACCAAAGGAGCAGCAGCAGCCACTGGACCAAACATCACCAGGATCATTGGGGGGCAGGAGGTCCGGGAAAATTGGAAGGACCGACAAAAAATGAGCAACATTTTCCCCGTTTCATTGTTGCCAGTGCCACACGAGCACACCCACCCAAACTCATATTCAGTAAAAGAGCAAGAATGCGAGCAATTATGAAATTTTGATTGAGCGAAACATGCATGCCCTATAAAAATAAAAACAAACTACGAAATGGGCTAACAATTTTCAAACTATTCTCGTTCGAGATTTCTCTACTTTAATTGAAAGATCTTGGACCCGGTTTTGTAATTAAAAGGTCTTAACTTTAGACTCAAAAACATTCTTTATCAATAAATATAATCAAAATTAGAAGATCTAATTACAGAGGATTCTTAAAAATAGTTTTGAGATATGATAATGCTACTCTAAGCTAAAAAAATATTGAAAGTTTTAGAAGTATTACTTAGGATACAAGCCTATTAAAATTGTAGTTATGTGTCCGAAGTATATTTAATCTATTAAATGTAAAATCTATGATTTATATTGAATTATGTTTACAAAAGCTTGTAAGCCTTTATTTTCATGGAAGATAATAGATAATAATATATTATTGAAGATAATAATATACAGATCATTAATGATCCAATTTTGCTATTTCAATCCCTAAACACAGATACTTTATTACCCTTGAAGTTGCTTTAGAAAAAGCCATGGATACCCTTTGGTTGGGTATTTGGCAAAGTCAAAATATTCAATGCCTTGCCGGCCATGTCCGGCCGAAAAGGACGAAGTGGCAGCAAAGTGGCAGGAGCGGGAGATGGACGGGTGTAAGTGGGCTAAAAGGAGCGGAAGGAGCGAAAGGACTGGCTGTGTAAACGGCCGTAACATTTTCCACATATCCCACCGACCACACACGACCAGGGCACCCACTTGCCCCACGGTCCCCCTCTCTCTTTTCGGTTCTTCTTCTTGTACTTCTTTTGTTGCTGCCACTCCACGCGACCCCCTGACCCCGCCACCGCCCCCGCCCTCACAGCCATTCCCTCCATTGTGTTGGCGAGTGTGTGTATGGTTAATTATACATCTCGCATATGTATGCCGGGGGAGCCGAATTTGTCGCATATGCGAGGGTATGTTGTTGGGCACATATCCGATTTCTACCCCTCGCCCACGCCCACGCCCACGCCTACGCCTACGCCTACGCCCTTTGACCCCAGCCACTCCCTCATCTCTCCCGGCCTGACCTTTGTTAACAATATGCGTTCGAACATTTTTTGGCGCCCTTTGTCATCTGCATGTATCACATACTATATGTTACACCTGTTCCCAAAATAATAGAGCCCCAAAAAGGGGTCAAATAGGAAGATAATTAAATTCTTCAAGCTGCTGATTTTATATTTTCCCCACAATTCTAAGAAATATCAATCCAATATTTAAAATAAAATAGACTTAAGTTTATTTGCTACACATTTATTCATTGGATTATTTTCACAGGCAAACAGCTTAAAGGCTTATAACAGCTTAAAGGTTCCTAACATTATCTTAGAAATTAGTTCCCAAACGTCTTGCTGCTTAAGTCCTTGCCTTTCAGTTACTACTTTTTTGACTGATACTATGTTGCCATGGCTCTTAATAATTTTGCAGCTATTTTTAGGCGGCAGGAAGTGCGCGTTATGCTCGTCCTTTCGATCCTAGGAAATCCGAGGGGAGCGTGGCATGAAGCAAGATAACCGAAATGCGAACAATCATGTGTCAAATTGTTAAAGGACCTCGGCCGAATGAGAGCATTGTCCTGCATGGACTTTTTGCCGGCACAACTTAATAGCGAAGCGCAACATTTTCCGCCTGCAAAAACCGAAAAAACTGAAAACTGAAAACCGAGTTTATTCTTTTGGAAAAACTGCGAGCATTCGAGCAGCCGTACATATTTTAAAATTGAAATGAAAAGACTGAGGAATTGAGTTGCACAAAATGCATAGAATCAATTCACTGGACTCGCACATCCAACCAATTCCTGTGCCATCCGAGTTTATTATTATTATTGTCCCATGTTTTCCGGGGGATCGCAAGTCATTATTTATGATGCCAGGCATTCCATCAATTTGTTTGTTTTGTCACGCTCTGGTGTGTTGGCTTATTAGGCGGCATCATTCGCCCCCGCTGGCCAGCCGATCCCCTCCCCCAAGTCCAGTCCAGGGCAGCCGGGCAGCCGGGCAGTTATCCTTCGCATCCTCCAGGATTCAGAGCATCCCTTTCATACCGGCATGCCGTCCTCGTTGCAGCGATTTTCAACGTTTAGTCTGTTGCATCATTTATCATGTGAAATGCGCCAGACACAACAGGAGCAGTAAAATCCAGCAGAAGGATGTCGGCCGGGTCCTGGGATCCTCTAGAATCCTGGAGCTGCAGCTGCAACTGAAACTGGAGCTGGTACAGGAGCTGGAGCCGGGATGGGCCAATCAAGCGGGCGTGGCTGGGGCAACACCTCAGTTCAGTTTGTGTGCGGGATGTGCTGCTGCTTCGGCTGCAGGAGCTTTCGGAACGGCGCCAGCTGCACTGCCATTGCATTCCCCTCGTCCTTCGTCCTTTGTCCTTCATCCTTCCGGCTGTCCATCGGAGTGGTCAAAACCAGATCCTGGCCCCATGGCTACAGCCAGGAGCCAAGCCAAAGCCATAAAAACAAGTGCAAATGCAATTTGAAAACAAGAAAGTTGGGCCAAAAATCAAGGTACAGCTTGGCGAATACCTGGTAATTTATTTGATTTGGATTTCATGAGTGCATAATAAGTTTAAATACTTTATAATTTATTGCCCCTATTGCAAATAAATAACTCCCAAGACATGTAAAGATATGGCAATTGTAAACCTGCAATATCAAATCTTTAAAATCCCTCCAATCTTGACTTTTGAGTATTTTCATGTTCCCACTTTTTTTAAACAATCTGATGCCCCATCTAAAAATCATATAAAATTCCTTTGTTCAGCAGTTTTCTGGCTTCCGGATGTACCGGATATACCCGCTGGGGGCCAACAAAAAATGGGTAACACTGTGTAAGCCAGGATGCGTCGATCTTGGGATGAGAGATTGGCAGACTGGCAAACGGTATTTGGTAATTAATAGGCCATATAATGATAAACGATACGAACAAGGGTGCGTGTGGGCACTGCCGTATCTCTGCTGAACCCCGAACCTCGACCCCAACCCCGGGCTATCTATGATTTAAATATGGCGCATGAAATGCAATAAACAAATAAATTAATTGAGCGGGCCCCGGGGTCTGGTGCGTTCGATGGGCACCTATCTCCGGCAGAAAGAAATATGAAGTGATAGAAATGCCTTTGCTGGCTGCCATCCCCGCTACCCGATACCCGATGCCTGACCTCTGACCCCCCCCAACCAGGAAGCCGGGGCAGCACCCTGGACTCCTTTTTTGTTTTTAGCGGGCCACCCGCATGCATTCAACTAAGCAAATTTAATTGAACTGCCCGCAAATGCAATGACCGCAGGGGGTTGGAGCGAACTATTAGCAGGGGCGTGCAAGGGGTGCACTCAGAACAATTTCCTCATTATTTTTAGATACCTAATTGAACATTTTCACACATTCTGTGGCAGCAAGAAATTATAAATACAGGTGATAGTTTAAAACCCTTAAAACCCTTTTTAAGTTAAGAATGTTTTTACGCTTTACTGAAAGAACATCCAAGTTATTGTATAATGTCATATTAGTTTATATCCTGTTTAAAAATAATTGATTTGAATTATTTTAAATTTATTGAAAATGTATCTAACACCATTGAGTTTTTGTCAGTGCCTCCAAGTGAGTGGGTGGATGGTGGCAAGTGCATATGCATTTGAATGAAAGGAGGCGCTTTTTATGGGATAGATACATGTGTGTTCATGGCTCATGGTTATTTTCAACTGCAGCTGTTGCAAAAATATTTATTTGTGTTTCGTTGCATGTTGTCCGGTGGTACGTGCCATGTGTGCAAGTCAAATCTACTTCATACAAAGAGCGGAGCTGCAGATACAGATGCATAAGTTAGATATACGGACACAACTGGTAGTGCGGCAGTACAAAGGGTAAGAGATAAATAAATCATTAGAAAATAAATAAAGCTGGCAAATAAAATGAAAACAGCCATTGACTCTGTCGATTGCCAGTCGCCTTTGATCCTGGGATCCCGTATCCTTGATTTCCCCTCTTATCCTTTCATTGTCCGTATGTCCATAAGTCCGGTTGTCCGCCGGTCCGTTTGTGCTTCT
The DNA here is from genome assembly GCA_021223825.1 of Drosophila ironensis. NCBI lineage: Eukaryota > Metazoa > Arthropoda > Insecta > Diptera > Drosophilidae > Drosophila > Drosophila ironensis. The sequence goes on from JAJJHQ010006552.1 coordinate 320,180, forward strand.
GTCTTAACCGATTGCATAAGATAATTATTTTCCATTTGCATTAATGCACCAAGTGTTTGGTGCTTTTGCAGAATGTATTTCTTTGAATCAAAAGCTATCGTTATCACATAAGATGGCAGTCAAGCCTCACATTTGCATAATTAAAGATTTAAATTGTCCGTGTGTGTATGGACAACAGAATAAACGAACATCGAGTGTTATTTTCAACAAATTTAATCATGGCAATTGCGGAGTTTTCGATTCATCAATTGCTATTGTAATCGTTGTTCTTGGAAGGTAAGTTGTTGGCAATTGATAATCAATCAACTTTGCTTTCAACTTCGGCAGCAGCAGCAAATTAAAGGAAAATCGAATCGATGCCAACTAATTGATTAAATAATTTAAATTAATTAATGGCTTTTGTTAAACTGAATACTTAATAATAATTTGTAGCTTTGGTTTCCCTTTGGTAGAGCCATATTTTTCCAATAAATACTCATTTCTCAAACTTTGTGTTATTAAACTCCCTTTCGCCGCTCGCTGTTAACCCGCACAGCTGCATTTAATAGCTTAACCCCCTCAATTTCTAGTTTTCCCAGCATTCGCTTTTCCCCTGCAAAATTTTCGTAGTCATCATTTTCGAGATTTTACGATGCATTCGCAGCCCCGATGTGTTCTTCGCCGTCGTCACTCTTGGCAATGTCATAAAGGCAATTTTAATTGGAATTATGATTAAATATAAACGAAAAATAATGTCAACTTTTCAGCTAGCTTAATAGTGGCCCATATAAACAATCATCGCACACACCCCGCACGCACAATCATGCGGTCTAAGCCAATTTTTATGAGCTCCAAAGCCAAAACGAAAACCAAAGCGAAAGCCAAAACCAAAGCCAATTCAGATCCCCGAAAAGGCCAAGAAAGCGTTTCAATGTGCACACCAAATGTTGCTGGAATTGTGCACTACGAAAAATACACAAAGATACATCTCTCATCTTCAAATTCATCTTAAGTATTTGATAAATAAAAAGATAATAAAATATATAAGCTGCAAATATTTGTATATTCTACAATAATTATATCATATTCCAATAAACACATACTTGTATTGAATAAATAACTCAAAAAATGTAAATATTTCATATTATAACATATTTAAATATAAATATTAAATATTAAATCAAAAGATAATTTTATAGAAGAATAATACAAAAAGTGGCAACTAAGAGATCTTTCTGACAAACAATATACCTCTTAGGCAATCCTTAAATATAATTACTATGTAACGATACAGTTTTTCTTATCTTTTTGAATAGGTCTTTAAAGCCTTACAAAATCTATAAAATGTTATTAATATATATAAAATTTACCTATCGAAACTATGCTTTTTGCAACAAATTTATTGTATATTTTTTCCAAATTTTTGTAGTGCAGAGTTGGCGGTGTTAAAGATGGTTTTATGGAGTTTATACCCCGGACGCCCATAAAGCCATCCCTATGTGAGTGTGTGGCCCTAATGTATGCTTTTAATTAATAAGTGTGCGTCTGTTTATTGTTGCACCACCACCCCCCCGAACATCGTCCTCGCGGCCCTTGTCCTTCGTCCTGCTCGGCAGGATGGCACAACAGTTTTAGAGCAAACATGGCCGGCTATAAATGCGAGATGCGAGATGCCCGCGTCTGTCAATAAGCCCATCAAGTGCTTTCTGTAAATTAATTTCATGCTCATCACGGATGTTGTTATTGGCTTTTAATGCGCCACCCCCGCGCCCTTATCCTTTTTCGCTCTTTTCGCACCATATGCGACTCCCCCCATCCTCCCCTAATGACGTCACGAACATAGGCGTGGCAATGCGAGGGGCAGGACGAAGGATAAATGCAAGTAAATTATGTATTTACAACTGACTTATGGAGTGGTGAGTTATGACCATGGATTCTCCCTCTTGACTGCTTAAGCTTTGTGTGCATTCTGGCCCAGTTGGGTTCGCAATTCGCAACAATTGAAGATTTATATGCATAAATGCATTAAACATAATTGCTGCACGCGTTCTGTTTTTAGAGCACTTTTTAGACAAGGTTTTGCCCATAGTATTGTTCAATATTTTGACACTACAATTGGCTATAAATTAAGTCAGACACTTAAATCACATGTCTGCCGTGTAAAGCCCATAAGAAGTTCTTTATAATATACAATTGTCGGGTGAAAGGGTAAATAAATATATGAGTAAGTGATTTATATATTTCAAAGCAAAAAAAATTAGTTTAAGGGGACAAAATATTAACTGGAAATGGATATTAATAAACTGTTTAAAATGGTCAGTTGATTACGAATACTTCTTATAAAGCTGTATTATATTTCCACTGTTGGATGACTTTGGTATGAAAGAAACTAAAAATAGGTAAGTACGATTGTAGTAGATATTAGTAGATAAATAGATATTGACTCTACCAATGTAATATTAAAATTTAGTGCTTCTCGAGTGTCGGGCAGATCAATGCAGCTTAACGAAAGTTTAAGAAATAGATTACCAAATGTATTGCCTTCAAATTTGTGGTTGGTTTTTTGTTAAAATTTCAGTATCCGTATCGTACAACTTTATATGTCCCATCAACATTCATAGTTTTCTTTTTTTGAGGTTTTAGATTGGTTGGAGTCAGCCCATTTCCGTCACTGTCTGATGATGCATCATTAGGTTGACTAATTTTAATTACGCCGGCGCCTAAATTGCTGCTATCATTTTTAATAATACGCCGTGTCTGCCATTTTGGCGCTGTCTCTTTCTACCTACGCTTTCTATCTCTTTCGCTGCCCATCAGGCTGTCTCTGTCCGGCATTCGTTATTCCTGCTCTGCGCCCTTCATTGGTGTTAACTTTTGCAAAGCGGCAGATGTTGCAAGCCTTCACCGTCTTCGTTATTTTTTTATAACAATACCCTTTTCATGGGGTCCGCTTGATTTCCCAAAGAATCCGGAGAACTTAGAGTAAAAACTTAGTTTTGGGGTAAGTGTAAATACAATGGGTAACTTCTATTTTAAGCTAACTTAAATTTGAGTTATATTTTACCGAATATTCAAGCTGAATAATAATTTTATTGATCTAAAATCTCTTCACAGTGTTTTCCCAAGTCCTCCCATCTCTCAAGAAGTATCTAAGGTCTCCACGAGTGGTTCTTTGGTAATTGACCAGCTAGGGCATTCCAGTCTGCGGTTCCTGCCTTTGTCCCCATCTCTTTTCCCATCATCCTCAGGAGCAAGGACTTTTGGCCTGTCTTGGTTCTGCAGGATTGCCGGATTGCTGGGGTGGCGAAGAAGGGCGTGTTGGGGTGTTGCACGAAGCCAACAAATTATGCACTCACATACCCGGCAAGGAAAAAGAACGCTTGGAACGGCTGGGGGAGCGACTGCGCCGCTATTTGAGTTATGTACGAGTATGTGCAAAGGAAAAGGAGCAGGCACATGGCAGGATCCTCGACTCCGGCCACGGCCCCGGACCCTTTCCCGGTTACTACTTTTTTCCGTCCTTCGAGGACCGTCAGTCAGTCAGCAACTGTGCTCGCTACTCGCTTTCGCAACTTGCTTGCCACTTGCCACTTGCAACTTGCCCGTGTGCCCATCCCCGCGTCGCCGCGTCCTGTTCGTCCTTTCGGCCCGGCTGACATCTTCTTACTCCATTTGGGCGCGCTGTCGTGTTAATTTAGCGCGAAATATTTGACAAGATGACGCGATGCCGCCAACCCCAGCCCCAAAAAGCTGCATCTCCACCTCTACACCCGCCCCTGCAGCCATTTGCGACCCTCACTCAAAATGCAGTCCGAGAAATGCTACTGCATATACGAGTAGTATAAAACTAAAAGGCAGGCACCCTTAATAAACAAATACCTGTCCCTGAAGGGTTACAGGGTTAAAGGCTAAAGGTTTATTGGATTGGACAAAGAATAGTCGCTGATTTATTGCAGTGTAGACCAGAACATGCAGCGTAACGATCGAACTTCAGCCTCTGTCCTTGTTCCTGTCCCTGCTGCTGTATCTTCTCCTGCTCCCGCTCCCGCTCCTGCTCCTGACTCCTTCTGACGTTGTGAGGGTGCAACAGACACTCATATCGATTTATAAGATGCCACACACTCCTGACATTCGATGGTGACTCCACCAGCGACGCCGCCGTCCTGTCCTGTTGTCCTCATGTCCCCATGTCCTGATGTCCTGATGTCCTGGCATCAGTATCTGGCAGCAGCCAACCCCAGCCACCCACCGCCCCCTGCAGGACACTTTGCAACAGGGCTGTGATTGAGCCGCGCGCTCACTTTAAGTGATTTGCTCTCTCCAGCTAATTCGCAGACAATTCAACCTAAAAGCCGCAACTGACTTCTGACAGCTTGCATGAGGTTCCTGTTGAGCCCGAAGTCCTGAGCTGCGCATCCAGAGGCCAACACATCCGCCTATCCGAGGCCATATAAAAGTCGTAAACCCCCGGGAATTTGGGGGATTGGTTTTTCGGGCTCATCTTGCGGGCGTGGAGTCGATGATCCAGTTAAGAGATTGCCAACAATTTGGCTCTCAATTTTTAAAGCATTTCAAGCCGCTATCAATTCACGAAATTGTTTTCTGAATTGTCAAGACGGAAGTAACTTTGCACAAGTTAAAAATCAATTTCTTTGTTGGGTCAAACCATTTTAATTGATATCTTTTAAAAAGCGTACTTCAAGGGACTAAAAAGCGTACTTGAATATGGGGCAAGACTATTAACAATTTCCTCTCGGTCTGTACAAATTGCTCCCTTTTCCGATTCACTGAACCAAACCGCAGGCAAACACTTGTGAATAATGAAAACTTTCATGGCCATCAACCTCCGATTCAATTACAATCGAGCAATTTATCGGGGGAACTGCAACGGCGAAAAACAAAGTGGAACTCCCAGCCTAAATCAGCCGCATAATCAGCGCTATCATCATTATCATCATCATTGTCCCCAAATCTCGTCCCTGCCTCCCGATCGAAGGTTGTCCCAAAGTGCCGGTGCCGGTGCCGGGAGGATGTGGGTAAGCCTAGGGAGCCACCGCCATCGTCACCGCCGCCGCCACCATCACCATCGTCAGACAGAGTCATTTATAAAATTTCCACCAGAACGTGTTAAATGGCGTCAATATTAAAAGTTCAAATATGACGCTGACGATGACGACGCCGGGTAAAACGGCGGTGCCGGGGTAGGGGGAAATAGGGAAAGTCGGGGAGCATTTCAAGGGAAAAAGCGGGAAAGCGAAGGATGAGGACGCAGACGTAGACAGCAAACGAATCAACAAACGTTGGAGCTATTATCGCTGTCGCAACATCGCCCAGATACAGATACAAATACGGCGACACACACGTGCACCAAGAAAAATACCTTTAAGCCGCAAATCATACAAACTATTCAGGGATTTTATATAGTATTTTTAAGCAATAAAGTAAGCTAAGTCTCTTGTTTATGACCAAATGTAGTAAGCACCCAAAAATATAAGATTAGCTCAATATTGGCATTAATTACTTATAAGTCCTTGTAATTTTAAATGAATATACAATATGTAGAATCTGTAGTTGATCCATTTTTATATTTCCATCTTATATTTATATATCCTTGAATCCTCTAGAATTTTGTTAATAAATTTGGTGAGCCTAGAGACTTCCCATAATTGTTGTTACTTATATCCTTATATCTGGATGTTTATATTGTAAAAGATACATGTTTTTTAAAGTCTAAACTTGTAATAATTGTAATAGAATTGTGGATAAGTTGGAGCAGTGTATGCACTTTTATATATACGCACATATGGTCCTTGTTGCTGTTGCTTTAGCTGCTGCTGCTGCTGCTGCTGCTGCTGCTCATCATCATCTTTTGGCGTTAGCAAGTGCTTGGCGGCAACTTCTAATGGCGGCATTATGCCAGCCCCTTGTCCCTTGGCCCCGTCGCAGACCCCTCTTAGCCTTGCATGGGTGCGCCCTGCGCAAAATGAAAATGAAACTGTTGCAAAATCCCATAAAACGGCCAAAAAGCTTTTGTAAATGACGCCAACAGCTGTCGATGGCAAAGCAGACAACGTCGCCGTCCGCCCAATTTGCCAAAGCACCAAAAGCCACCCAACACCCCCACCACGCTCCCCGCCGGTAAAGCCCGGCGCCTCTGATAACCCCCTCCCGACATCCATGGTGTGAATATGCACTGACGAAAACCACGGATGCATCACACATTGTGGCTTGACTTGTATGGAACTTACCTCAGTTGCTCAAACTTCTTAACGAATCAATACAATTTCCCACCAATAGGTACCATTTGAAGTGGATGTGCCTTGGTTTTTTCGTGCAGTGCATATGTGTGTTAGAAACGAAGCTGGGGCTACAAGCCGAAAAACCGGGGAAAGGGATGAAACGTGAAGGTTTTTGGCGCGTTTTAATAAAGCGACAATGACATTTTATGAATTTTCCACTTTGTTCTGGGCCCACGCCCCCACCGCATCCCCATTTCCCCAACCCATTTGCCCGTTCTGCTGTTTTCATTATTTGTTTGTTTGCTCAGGACCACAGCCCGCAGTTGACTGGCGGCCAAGAGGTGTACACTAAGAAAATGTTGTATTTTTCCCTAATTTATGTGCCAGCTGGATAAAACTCTAGCCGAAGAATTTGATTAGTATCAGAGATACACCAAATGGGCGGGCATACGTTCATTGATATTCTAAAAATTCAGTTTCAATATTTTAATTTATTCCTGTTTGCTTCCACGTTATTTGAGAGAGACATCATAGTTTTATATTAGCTTTCTTGTAGCAACCTTAAGCTTTTAGTTCTGTATTTTTAACAGACGGATCATCTTGCCTGTACATGCTGATCAAGAAAACCTTGAGGCTAAAGCATCCTAAAGATCTAATATACGCTTCATTCTCAAGCTAAAAATGTAATATTTTACATGCATATGTTGAAAATATCTCTAATTATCCTGCTTTTTGTTAAGTGACCGTGTCCTGTGCCCCCCAAAACTCAAATGAATTGGCATTGTCTATGTGTTCGCTTGTGTGTTTTGTGTGTGTGTGTGCGAGGGGTGTGTGCTTGTGTTTGTGGAGTGTGCTGGTGTGTGTGCACTGCACAAAGGCGTGTCCGTGTGCCTTTTGATATCGGATTTCATTTATAATTAGCTGCGAGTTAACGGCTGGTTGCCATACCTTGACTTGCGGTTGGTGCGGCCCGGTCAAGTAATTTGCTTCCCGGTGGAAGCCCCCCTGGTGACCGTGTTGACTTTCCTCAGCTCCGTCGGACCGTCTCATGTGTCCAGGAGGCGGGATCGATGCCTGCAAGCCATCAAAAACCGGACGGATATCTGAGTTTAAGGGCGCACCTTTAAGAAAACCATTGAGGTATCAATTTACAGCAGCTAACTTGATTATATAAATGGAGTGCTGCCCCTTCACAACTTCTATAACTAGGCAAGCAGAAACTGCATTAAAAGTAAAAAACATATCAGAGTTATATGGAAAAACACTTGAGCAATTATGACAACTTTCCGGGCTCAACTTTTTACCACTTTTCCCCACTCACCTGCTGCATCTCTCTTGTGGCAAATCAAAAACGCTTTTCCCTTAATTTCCCTATGAAAGCTTTCACCCCGAACCATCGCCCGAAAATAATGAAAAAGTTAGAAAGTAAAATGCACGCCCGGTTGCCAAGTGGCAGTCCAAATTAACAGCTAATTACGTGCGAATGAGAACTCCGGCGGGGTAAAGAGTCCGGAGGGTCGGTCAGACAGGATGACAGTCAAAGGATAGGGCAGGGCTGGCGATGCAGGACAAAAACCAAACACGTACTCCAGCAAAATGAGAGGCGAGCAGGATGGATAAACAGGGCTTGGGGGAGAGGTTGGATGGGCAAAAAGTCAAACATTATTTGAATACAAAATTGCCCTTGAAAAGGGTTGCTTTTTCTGTCGGAAAAAAAACAGACGACGATGTGAAAAAAACCAAACAAGAAGATCCAACGCGAGGCGACAACAAAAGTGACAAATTAGTCAGTGGCGTCGACACTAAAAGCGTTATGATTGAGAAAAGGGTGCACCCAAAACTCCCAAAACTCCCCCCCAACAAAAAACCACCCAAAAAAGACCGCGTTTGATTTCTCAGTATGCTTGGTTTGCCATTAAGCAGTAGAACCTCCATAAAATACATATAAATCAGATGAAACTCTAAGGGCATACTCTGCATTGCAAGATTATTAAGGACTGGAAGCTCTTTTAGGCGAAGCTCTACTGTAATTTGTTGTTTCCCCAAAGGGAGTAGATATTTTTATATCCCTTTGGGTCAGTGAGCGGTCGCAATTAAAATTCAACAAGCAGAATGCATTTGCTGACGCCGGGTTTTGGGGTTTGGGGAATTTCACTGGGCGGCGGCATGGATGTGTTTCTGTTCCCGGCTATGTGGGGTTTATATAGGGATTGCCAATTGTGGTGCTCTGGCCATAAGACAGCCGCCCAAATCCCCACACGTACATAGCTGCGGCTCTACTTGAAAATTCCCTGTACCCCGCATAATTACATGCTAAATTGTGTGCTACAAATAACAGAGCATTAGGGGTTGAGTTTTTACACAATATCGGATGAATGGTAGTAGGCAACAGTTCCCTAATCATGAATCCCAAACACACTTTTTCAACTTGCTTGTTTTTTACAATATAGCTATTTCTTAGGAGATAATTGCATAAGCCAGCGGTTGTAAAAGGCCCCACCGAGATACTAAGTACTTTGCTATGGAAATCTTTTCTTTGGCCCACAAAGTAAAAACGCACTAGACAAGTGCTTGATTTGAATATGTGTTTTATTTGTCAGGTTTTGCGACCGCGCCTGGTCTATCTGGACTTATAATTGTTGAGTTTTTGCCATTGTACATCGTTTTTGTTCTGTGTGACTGCTTGCAGTTAATTTGCAAGCTGTTTTCTTGTTAATGAATGACTATTGCCTTATAAGGCCATGTAATGAGTTTAGGTGGTATTCGCATTTCATAGACTGTGTCTTATGTATTGTGTATAAGTGTAGCCGCATCTCCTCAATCTTCTCGAATTTTTGTAGACTTTAGTTGTCAGAGTCCTCATTGGTCTCGACGTCGAATTCATCTTCTTCGTCATCGTAATCAATGAAGGCTTGATTATCATCATCATCCTCATCCTCAACATAAATGTAATCGACGATTTCATTCTCTGTTTGATCGTTTTCGCTGTCGGAATCGACAACTTCTACGACATCTTCAACATCTTCGGCATCGTCGGAATCGTCGACAAGGTCGATGATGTTGTCATTGTAGCCGTTAGTGCCTTGACCAACGTTGCTGTTGAAATCGGAATTGGGAATCAATTCATTGCCAGGGTTGCCACTGTCAAGGTTGTCAGAGCCAGCGTTGTCACTGTCATAATCTGTATAATCCCCAAAGCCGGTGCCCCCGTAGTATGAATCGTTTTCGTTGTCAGCCCAGTATGAATCGCTGTCGCTGTAACCGTTGTATGAACCGTTGCCGATGCCACCGTTGTATGAACCGTTAGCGTTGCCACTATTCCCGTTGTCGCCGGAGCCATTGACTGGAATATTATCGTAGAAGACATTGTAAGTATAGCCGTTGACATTGACAAAGATGGGACCATTGACGTTACCACCGTTGTTGTTGACGTTGTCACCGTATTGGTTTCCGGCAGCGTTGTTGCCGGCGTTGGCGTTGCCGTCGGTGTTGTTAACAATGTTGCCGCGGTCAAGGTTGCCATTACCAGCGTGGTCACCGTCATAGTCTGTATTATTCCAAAAGCCGGTGCCACCGTTGTATGAATCGTTGTCGTTGCCACCGTTGTCGTTGCCAGCATTGCCGTTGTCGCCGGAGCCATTGACTGGAATATCATCGAAAAAGACATTGTAAGTATAGCCGTTGACACTGACAAAGATGGGACCATTGACGTTACCACCGTTGCTGTTGACGTTGTCACCGTATTGGTTTCCAGCAGCGTTGTTGCCGGCGTTGGCGTTCCCGTCGGTGTTGTCAACAATGTTGCCACGGTCAAGGTTGTCATCGTGGTCACTGCCATAGTCTGTATAAAACCAATAGCCGGTGCCACCGTTGTTGCCACCATTGCCGTTGTTACCGGAGCCATTGACTAGAAAATTATCGAAGAAGACATTGTAAGTAACGCCGTTGAAATCGACAAAGACGGGACCATAGACGTTACCACCGTTGTTGACGTTATCACCGTTGTCGTTTCCTGCAGCGTTGATGCCGTCGGTGTTGTCAACAATGTTGCCACGGTCGAGGTGATCATTGCCAGCGTGGTCACTGTCATAGCCTGTATATCTCCAAAAGCCGGTGCCACCGGTGTATGAATCATTGTCGTTGCCACCGTCGTGTGAACCGTTGTCGTTGCCATCGTTGTGTAAACCGTTGTTGCCGGAGCCATTGACTGGAATATCATCGAAGACATTGTAAGTAACGCCGTTAAAATCGACAGAGACGGGACCATTACCACCGTTGTTGTTGACGTTGTCACCGTTGTCGTTTCCAGCAGCGTTGATGCCGTCGGTGTTGTCAACAATGTTGCCACGGTCAAGGTGATCATTGCCAGCGTGGTCACTGTCATAGTCTGTAGAATTCCAAAAGCCGATGCCATCGTTGTGTGAACCGTTGTCGTTGCCACCATTACCGTTGTTGCCGGAGCCATTGACTGGAATATCATCAAAGACATTGTAAGTAGCGCCGTTGAAATCGACAAAGACGGGACCATTGCCGTTACCACCGTTGTTGTTGACGTTGTCACCGTTGTCGTTTCCGGCTGCGTTGTTGCCGGCGTTAGCGTTGCCGTTGCCGTCTGTGTTGTCGGTGTCAACAATGTTGCCGGCGTTGCCGATGTTGACGGTCCTAGCATTATGGGTTATCTTCGCCTTTACCGTGTATATGCCAATAGACGGCGGCATGCTCTCATGAAAAATGGGATTCACGTTGACCCCAAGAGCAAGTTCATCGTTCACATGCAAATTGTGGATCCCCATCGCGATGCGATTTTGGTTGACAAAAGTGCCAGTGGATCCATCCTAACGAAGGCGGGGTTAGGCATCATAAATTGACTTGGAATTGTATACTTCTACTTACCAACTCCATGATGCACAACTTATTGCTTCTTACCACAATCATGGCGTGGTGGCGCGTCACGTAAGCACAGTTTATAAAGCAAGAGCAAAAAGGATCACTGCCTAAAACATTAGCACCGTTCTGTAAAACCACTTTTTGGCCGGTCACTTGGTGCTCTAGATAAAATATGAAAGTCATTATTAAGTCTACAAAAAAAATTCCAAATGAAAAACACTGAAAAAGTTTCGAGCCGATTGAATTGAGATTTAGCTTTGATTCATATGAAATGCGGGTTTGATATGAGCCTAAAAGCTGGCAAGCACAGCGACGTTTATTTTTGACGATTCCAATGCCCACTTTGGAAATTATTTTTTACTTCCATGCGAATTGGATTTTAAATCGAAACCTAAGTAGGCCCCCAAGCTTTTCGAATATTTTTTATATTATTTTATCTTCTAAACCTAGGAGAAACTTGAATTGTGCGCAATAGAGTTATCGCAAGGGGCCCAAGGATTCCCTAAGTTGAAGATGGTATCAAAAAACATGCAGAGCAGTATGCAAGAAGACATATAACATACATATGCCCCCTGTAATACAACTTTTAAATGAGTTTATAAAGCTGTCACATGAGGAAGCAGTAAACTGGTTAGAAAAACAATATTTAAATGTGTTTATAAAAGAAACATAAGCCTCTGAGAAGTGAGCCCCGATCAGAAGTCTTACCCAGCAATGGTTTCCCACGAGATAGCTGTAGGGTTTTGGGAAGAGCTTCTTGCATAAACAATTGCTGAAAATAATTGGCTCCGGCGTAATTAGCCGGGAATTCAGAGAATCCTTTCGCCAAGGATGACAACGCAGGACTCGCATTCTAAAAATCAAATACCAAAAAGCCTGGCCGTGGGAGAGGCGCCGTGAAAATGCAGTGAGCCAAAAATAATGAACTCCAAATGAAGTAAAACAAAAAGAAAACACAGTTTTAATTATTCATATTTCATTAGTGAACAGCACAGGACGAGGACGAGGACGAGGATGAGGACGTGGAAGGGAACGAGAGCGAACAGGCGCAGGAGCAGGAGTGGGAGCAAAGGCAGGAGGGGAACGAGGATGGTAACGGGGAGCAGCAGGTAAAGGCGGTGTGCCATATAAAATTTATAAAAATCAAAGTAAGGAAAAGCTGGAGGAGCCGAAGCGCAGGTCACTGGGCGCGCGGAATGAAACAAAAGGCAATCCTGGATACACATCATCATTTGTCTTGGCAGGCAGGAGTGTGCCAATGGAAAGGGGCAGCCAAGGATGCGGACACGGAGGAGCTCTTTTAGGCCAGAGAGAGCCACATTGATGAATGAAGTGCGTAGTGGCTGAAATGGCTGAAGGGCCAAAGGACCAGAGAACCAAAGGACCAAAAACCAAAAGGCAGGCCGCATTAAAAATGCACACGCAATCAGAAAATGCTTCACGGCGACGACGTCGGCACAAGAAGTCAGAATCCAACAGGACTCGCCTGATGGATCAACAGCCTCAGATAAGACAGCCAACGCAACGGGTTGGAGGAAAAGGCACCTTTGCCGGGGTAATGAGTCAGTTGAAGTGGGATCCCCGTCAAATTTTATACAAGTAAACTCCCTTCCGGGCCCCCCAGCCGTCCCTAGCCTCACGCGCCGCCTGGTGGCAATTTATAATTTGTTTGAGGGCTTTCAGCGGCCTTTCAAGGCAATTACCCGGACGCCGTAGAGGACACCCGCCAGGTCTACCACCTGGATTACCTTTCCGCTCTTTTTCCTTTGTTTCTTGCCAGCAAGAAACACTACTAGCATTTCGGCTCGACTGCCTGTGAACTTTGGCACCCAGCTTTTTGGGTTCGCGCACTGGGTCAACCCCAGGCACCGGCCCAGGCACCGGCCCAGCCACCGGCACAAGCACTTTGCCCTCTAGATGGCCATGGGAATGGCTGAGGCGCTGGCTGGGTGATTTATTATGGCCATGACTGGACCCCGGAACCGTCGAGCATGTTTTCTTTGACGCGTCACGTTCGTCCAGGCAGCAGGATATGCGTGGGTGAACGCTGCAAGAAAAAGATATGGAGATGTGTAGGGCCCTCAAAGTTTTGCCTCATTAATTGATTGTTTTTCAGCCTCTAATTTATAATTTTTGTATCCCATATTAAAGTAATTTAGCATTTATAGCGGGCTTTCTAATATACAGTCAATTTCACCAAGCTGGTATTATTTATATTGTATTATATATAAATCTGCGTGGTGCCCTGAAATGTATGCTACATTTTTAAGTATTTTCATTTCTATATTAAAGGCCTACAATTTTGTATGTTAATTGTAATCGGATATTTTGATTTTCCTGTTCTTGAAATTGAACCATTCCTTCCCATGATTTTGCAGAGTGTAATCCTCTGGTCAGCGAACGTAAACGTGAGAGATTGACCCTTAAGTGTAGGCCGCAGATATGCACTGATTTCCCATTGACGGGCCAAAGACTTTCGCTTGGCGAAAATTGGGAAAAGGCAAGGCAAATGGGTGGAGTCATGGACCAAACATGGATATGGAATGGTGGATCTGGGGGCCACTTACAACGTTGCTGCCGTTTGTAGATTTGTATTAAAATTCAAGCTCTTTCGAGCTATTAATATTCCATTGCGTATTCGCGCGAGAATATATTCCATTTTTAATAACACGAAACTTTATGAAAATTTTATAAATAAAGGGCAAGGATGGGGCGCAGAGGGCGTTCGGGGAAGCCGTCGCAGGACCAAAAGGAAAGCTCAAAAGTCAAAGCAAACAGTGGGAAAACACCCGCTGTACTTGTACACCGGCCACCATTGGAATCCAGGAGTTGAAGCGCCCGTTGAAGGAGTGTTGGCGGGTAAGGAAATTGCGCAATGAACCCGAGCAACCAACCCAACCCCGCCCCGCCCAACCAGCCCACCAGAAGGGCGAAGGGCGAAGGGCGAAGGGGGAAAAAAACAATTGAAATGTGAATATTAAATATACAAGTACAAGTTGGCCGTTAGTGAGGTTGCCGGCATTGTTTGTTGCAGCACCTTGCATGCGCCGCAGATCCGCAAACAACCCACCGAGTTAGGGGCGGAATCACACGATTGGCGGCAACTCCCCGCGGCGTCATTGTGCTCTACAGCCTCTGGGAGGCAGCGGGAAAATGCCATTTGATGGCATTTAGATGGGATCGCTGATTGATGTTACTGGCTTCGCTCCTCGAATTCCCAAAGCAAAACCCTCCGAGCTTGCAGGCTGTTCGTCGGCGGCTTAAAGATTGGATACGTGTGCGCTTAAGCAGTTTGCCAGTGAAACTTACCCAAAGCTGGCGTCCAAAAACCAAATCAGGTGTGCTTTTCAGGTGTCGGCTAATGACAGAAACACAATTTATGCAATTTTCAAAGAATTCACCAAGAAAACCTCTGACTCAGCAACTTTTTAAGAAAAAGAATGAGGCATTTAACACATAAGACCTTAAGAACCTGAAGCGCTTTTTAGAACGCTTTAGGAAATTAAGGGACAACTATTATCCGTTTTTGGGTTTTAAGGATATGGTAACACTGCAGGAAAATAAATTAATCTTAAGGTGTCAGCAAACTTGTTATTTTGTTTTACAAGTTATTAAAACTTTGGAAAGGCTTTAGTTTGGCGCAGACTTAAAATGTTAAAACCCTAAAAATTCACCAATCCATCAGAGAAGCCAGTCTTTGATTTGAATACAGGTTTATCTAAATATCCACTGGTATATTTGTTCCCAAAAACTGGCCACAAGTATTGTGCAGCTTCCTTATTTTTACATGGTCATCAACCTATGTACATGGGAGTGTTTTTTATCCACATGCACATAGGGCATATCCAAACTCAGTAAGCCCAAAACTCAAGCCCCAAATCCCGGTAGCAGCCTCCATATGTGTAATGCATGCAACGAGGCACATTAATTAAATAAAAATTGATTTTCCAAGCGCATGAAATGCAATCAACGGCGGGGCTTCGGCTTCAAGAGGGTCCATGTTGCCCGGATCCCGGCCAGGATTTCATACGGCACCCAGGACATCCAGCTGGACACTGGACACGGGACACTGGATGGGCTCCCTGCCCGCCACTCGCCCGTGTTGTCAAATGGAGTTAACAAAGTTTACGCTTTTTGCGCGATGCTGTCTCGCTTTTGCCTTTATTTTTTATGCTCTTACTGCTGATGGTGATGCTGATGCTGCTGCCTGTTTTTTTTGTTGTTGGTTTTTTTGCGCTGCATCGTATGCATAAGTATATAATGTGCAGCTGGGTGAATCCTGTAGCAATGGTGCCGGTCCGTTTCGCCTTTTATCCGTTTGGCCACAACGGCGGCAATGAGTTTATTGTGCGCTGTCGCTTTTTGGCCGTATTTAAACCACAGCAAGTCATCAGGCAAATTGAATTTTCAACGTATGGTCGCACATTGCGTTGCACCACGCCGTGTCACGATATGCCCCGCCCGCCCACATGGCCCCACTTTGCTCGACATCTCTTTTTGCGATCCCCCTTTGAGGCTTAACCCTCCGAGATTTCCTCGATTCCCAGGCAGCTTTTCACTTCCTTCAAAGATTCATTCAATCCATTAAATGATCTGTCTTCCTCTCAAAAAGAAACCAAAGTAAAGTGGCTCAAAACTGCTTAATTATCACCTAAGATATTTATTCTTTAAAGTTGCAAAATGTAAAAAATTTATATAAATGATATAAAATATGAATTTCTTGAACATCTCTATGTACTGAATTAAAAATTTAAATAAACTTACGATTATATGACAAGGCAATACCTTTTTGAGAAAAGCAATACATACCACGATGATCATAAGAATTCGTATATTTTCCTGCCTGTAACCATATCTATATAATTTATACAAATTCTCTGCATAATCTTAAATAGGCTTACTTTTCATTAATTTATAAAATAAATTTAATTTAGAATGTGAAGAAAACTTTTTAGGGGATCCTGTATATTTTTTGACCCAGGGGTTAAGGGCTTGGCTTTCGCTGTCAGTGGCCGTATAACATTTCCATCTCGCTCTTATCAGCTCGGTCAGCGCACCTCTTTTCTGCCCCATAAAGCAA
>JAJJHQ010006552.1:336505-502872 GCA_021223825.1 Drosophila ironensis
CCCCCCCCCCTGCAAAGTGTTGTGCTTACTCGTGACGCGCCCATGCCCTCGATTTTCCAGGGGCGTAGTCCATTTCCCTCCCCCAAGACCATCCAACGCAAACGATAAAAGCTTATTAATTTTTAAACATTTTTAATAAGTCATGCAAAAGAATATA
The DNA here is from genome assembly GCA_021223825.1 of Drosophila ironensis. Lineage (NCBI taxonomy): Eukaryota > Metazoa > Arthropoda > Insecta > Diptera > Drosophilidae > Drosophila > Drosophila ironensis. Next base: position 336,663 of record JAJJHQ010006552.1, read on the forward strand.
CCATTACTTGAATAGGCTACTATTATATATTTTTTACCCATATCATTATTTCGACTATCATTTTGTAGATTTTCAAGATAATTTTTATGAGTATACAGTTTAGATTTGGACTTTGAAAGGCTATAAAGATAGCTAATAAACTTACATTTAAGCAAACTAAACTAAATAAATATGTAGGTATATACATACTCAGGGGACATAATACAATGCAATCTTTAAAACACCATCTACGCCCCTGGGAAGCGACTTAGAGGAGGACACTGAAACTGTCGCCTAGTCGGCCGGCTTGGTCCTGTGTGACTCCGTCTAATGATAAATGAGCTGCAATGGATGACAGCGAATCAACTTAAGTGTATTGCTCTGCTTCACTCTCCCGCACTCTGTGAATATCCTGGACAAGGAACTGGAGCAGGAGCAGGAGCAGGTTCTGGAGCTGAAGCTGAAGCTGAAGCTGAAGCCCGGAGGATGCGGAATCCATGAGTAAAGGCGAACGAACGGTCTATGCAGGGCCTTTAGCCAATGCACTTTCCCCCTTAACGCTCTGTTTTTTGCCCGTGTTTACGTTTCACTTCAAAATTCCGCTGCTGCTGCTGCTGCCGCTGCTGCACTAAATATTTACATGGGTTGAGAGCAGGGGTGCAGTGGGGAAATACAACAAAAAAAATGTTGAGCCAAGAACTTGGCAAGTGTAAGTGAGATACTTTAAAAACGGGCAAGAAACTTTGCCAAAGTTCCCTCCGCTCATTATGCGTTGCTTGCAAAGGGGGTGTATTTATGGGGTTTACGGGTCTAAGGGGGCTTAGGCGGGCATAATCAGTAAATTGGACGCAACTTTGGCATTCGCGGGGGTTACTATACCATATATACGTATATAGCGGCGGCTAGTATGAAGCGGTGGCTAGTATTTTAGGCCAGACATGAAACAGCTGCGAAAAAAAGAGCCCATTAGCCGAGTTCAAAGACACCAAATGTGTGTGTGCTTGGAAAATCCAAATTTTTCGCAAGCCCAGGTCGGTTTGTCGATTTCGCGACAAATAAAATAACCTCCTATTTTCACCACCCACTGAAAATGCTTTTTTAAATGCATAACAATAATTTAGTAAATATCCAAACGTTGTGAAAATGTGCAAGACAATAAAAACTGTCGTTACATTTAGCCCCTGCGTTTCCGCTTTGGGACAGAGACATCACTCTCGCTGTCATCGCTTGAGGATGAAGTTGAGTTTCGGTCCTGGTCTTCCAGGGTCATTTCAGAGGCACTGGGCTTATTGTCATCTGTCTCGGTGCTGCTTTCTTCTCGTTGGGACCGGGTCCTTTTTTTCCCTCGAGGAGACCCCTTCTTTTCATCGGAACGGGTATCTGTGAGGGCGTTGTGATTATTTTGGAATCTACAAAATCTAGCCATAAGTCCCAAACTCACCTGCGTCGGACTTTCGAGCTTCTTCACGCCTCCGAGCCTCCCTTTGATCCCGGATGCGTTGCGATCGCCGCAAGGGAGTCGCAGGAGTGCGAGTCTGTTGGGTGGTCGGCGGATTTTGGCGGGTGTTTCCGCGTCTTTGGCGCCTTGCCGGTGGAGGGTCATCTCCGTTTCTTGCCTCATCAATTGAGGTTGACGATGAGGTCGAGTTTCGGCCCTGGTCTCCCAGAGTTATCTGTGACTCACTGGGCTTATTGTCATCTGTCTCATCTGTGTCGTCTCGTTGGGACCTGGTCCTTTTTTTCCCTCGAGGAGAGACCTTCTTTACATCGGAACGGCTATCTGTGAGGGCGTTGTGATTATTTTGGAATCTACAAAATCTAGCCAAAAGTGTCAAACTCACCTGCGTCGGACTTTCGAGCTTCTTCTTCACGCCTGCGAGCCTCCATTTGTTCCCGTATGCGTTGCGATCGCCGCAAGGGAGTCCCCGGAGTGCGAGTCTGTCGGGTGGTCGGCGGATTTTGGCGGGTGTTTCCGCCTGTTTGGCGCCTTGCCGGGGAAGGGTCATCTCTGTATCTTGCCTCATTAGTTGCTCGAGTGCGTTGCGATTGCCTCGGAGCCCGTCGCACAGGCGATGTGGTAGATCCCTCTTGCCTTCGTGGTCCTTGACAAGACTGGTTAGAGACTGATTAAGCAAGACTGGTTTAGGTCTTACCACCATTTTTTCTGTGGCCTTCCGGATTTTGTTCGCTCTCCTTTTTCGCGGCAAGGTTGCGGATTCGTTCCGATCGTCTAAGCATTCTTGAGCTACTGATGCTGGTGTCACTTTGGCAGGAGATGTTACCCGTGCTTGCTTCATCTTGCGTGCTCGATGATTCAGAACTTTCAGAAGATTCAGTAGTGTCCTCCCTTCTGGGGCGCATTGATGGCCGTTTCTTGGGCGTCACTCTTTTTTTGGCCTTGCGCTTTGGTGGCTTTTTTAATAGCTTTGACTGGTTTGATTTAGCCTTTTTTTTGGCTATAGTTTTGCGCTTACGGCCTGCGCCGCCACGCCGACCGCCACCGCCACCGCCACGTCCACCGCCACGCCCATCACCGCTCCCACCGCTCCCACCGCTTCCAGCATCGGAACCATCTTTCTCGTTATCATCATCATCTTCGTCTGGTGGTGGGCCGTCACTTGGCGGTTCCCCAGACCCGTCTTGTGGGGGGTCGTTGCCCTTGGGCTGACTCACCACACCTCCTACCTGGCGTGGTCCGGATACCATCATGGCCGCTTGGTTTGCCAGCTTGCGGTGCGTTTGGCCGGTTGTCTGTTTGTTGTCGCACAAAATGTTGAAAATGATGCCATCAAAAGCGCTAAACACCAGTTGTGCTTTAGCTAACAAAGACAGGAAGGGCGAAGCCATATCAATTGCAATGATCATTTTAGTTTCAGGAGCTTCACCCGCAGGCGGGCCAGCGGCACCACCAGACAGGGTATCAGAAGCAGCTCCAGTGCCAGGAGCATCCCCGGCCGCAGATCCAAAAGCATCACTGACACTAGAACCTTGGTCAGAGCCAGCGGGGGGAATGGAATCAGTTGAGAATCCTGCAGAAGATCCAGTTCCGGCAGTGGATCCAGCAAGAGCGTTTAGGTCCGGTTCCGAATACGTCTGTTGTGGGGGAGCGCTGCCTTTGGGGCAACCAACATTAACCCCTTTGTTTCCCAGCTTGCAGTGCAGGGGGGCCATTGTCTGTTGGTTGTCGACCAATTTGTTCAAATAGCCAATTATGCGATTGACAAGGGCGTCATCGAATGCGCTGAATACCAGCTGTGCTTTAGTCAAATTAACGCCGAAAATATCGTCAGCCCTGGGGCTTGTGAATTTATTGCGCAACTGCATCACTTGCAGATTCTTGTCGTATGTCAAATCACTGCTATAAAGGCGGATACAAACTACATAAGCACTAGATAATGTAACTCACGATGTTATGAAAATAACAATAACAGAACTGACCGTGACTGGTGTTGGTAGTGTGGCGTTGGAGAATAAACTTTTACGTACCTCACGCTGTGAAAGCCCGAGCTTGAGACATATGCCATTTGTCGCTTAAAATTGTCTCTATTTTGTATTAGTAACATATTAATCCAAGTTTATAATGTGGCACAACTAATATCTTAAACCGAAAACTTTTAAACTGAAAACTTTTTTGATAAATATAAATTTTTTTTCTGGTTGGTTTGGCTAGTGACTGATATGCCTTTAGAGTGAATTGTGACTGAGGGTAGTGATCCCGGTGACACACGAGTGCTATAAAATTTCCTGCTTACTACGTTTTTCAAAATTTTCAATTTTCGCCCTCATGACCTGAAATCAAATCCAAGCAAACGCCTAGCCAATTTTGCATTGAATTGAAGTTTTATTGCGGAGAGTACGAAAAAATTACATTGGTATATGATTTAAATAATACAATAAATTAGGTAGGACCAGGGATTGCAGAATAAAATATGATTGCCAATATTAGGAAATACATTGTGTGTGTTGAGAGATTATAATATCGGATGCAGTTTAAGGGATTGTTCAGGAAAACTCAGGAAAGCGTCTATTTCTCGAGACAACGGGCCTCATCCTTGGGCACACAGGACTGAGAGATCCAGTCGAAGCGCTCCTTTCTCTCACAGCGCAGGTGTGAAAACTTGTGCTTGCCCGATTTCTTTACTTCGCAACGGTAGTACTTCCTGCAATCGCGCACATCGGGGTATACATCATCCTCGTCGCAGTCATCTCCCTTCTTCAGCTTCTTGAGGACATCCTTGACATACTGCTTCTTCTCCTTGGAGCTGGGCTCGTTGTCCTCGCTCTCGTCCTTTTCATCTTCCTTGGGCTTCTGCGATTCGCTCTCCTTCTCCTTGGAGTCCTTTTCCTTGCTGTCCTTAGAGTCCTTCTTTTCCTTACTGTCCTTTTCCTCAGAGCTGGGCTTCTTCTGGTCCTGCTCCTCGCCAGACTTTGGCTTCTCCTTGGACTTGTTGTTCTCCTCCACGGAGGCGTTTTCACTAGACGAAGCTACTCCGGCTGCTGGCGGCGCAGGCTGTTCAATGCTCTCCGCCGTTTCGGGAAGGCCATTGCTCGGCTTCTCTGATTGCTCGGGCTGCTGAGGAGATGCGGGCTGGGCGGGTTCCAGGGGCTGTGCGGGAGCGGCCGGTGCCTCAGTGGTCGGTCTACGCCAGCTGTTCACCCAATTCTGCCAGTTGGGCCAGAAAGGCGTCGGACGGTAGGGCAGACCGGGATTGATGTTGCCATTGGCATCGGGAGCATTGGAGCCAGGAAGCTGGGGCCTCCAACTGGGTGGCTGGAGGGGTTGGTTGGGGCGCGGATGCCACGGCCAAAAGCCAGGTCCGACAGGGCGCACAGGAATCGATGGAACTTCCACACCAGCCGAGGAGCCTGGAGAGCCACCAGCAGGGGAACCGGCAGAAGAGCCAGGAACACCACCGGCGCCAGCAGGAGAACCGGAACCAGCACCAGCGGAAGTACCTGGAGCCCCAGCACCGGGAACGTTGGGGTCAGTGGAAGTTCCAGGAGCTCCACCTGCAGGCGAGCCAGCAGCACCACCAGCTGGAGAATTAGAGTCAACAGATGTTCCAGGAGCAGCTCCAGTTCCGGGAGCGGATCCAGCAGGAGCGTTCGGGTCCGTGGAAGATCCAGGAGCACCACCAGCCGCAGATCCGGGAGCACCACCGGCAGGAGAACCTGGGGCAGAGCCAGCGGGTGAGTTGGGGTCAGTTGACGTTCCAGGAGCACCTCCAGTTCCGGGAGCGGATCCAGCAGGAGCGTTCGGGTCCGTGGAAGATCCAGGAGCACCACCGGCAGAAGAACCTGGGGCAGAACCAGCGGGAGAGTTGGGGTCAGTTGACGTTCCAGGAGCACCTCCAGTTCCGGGAGCAGATCCAGCAGGAGCGTTCGGGTCCGTGGAAGATCCAGGAGCACCACCGGCAGAAGAACCTGGGGCAGAACCAGCGGGAGAGTTGGGGTCAGTTGACGTTCCAGGAGCACCTCCAGTTCCGGGAGCAGATCCAGCAGGAGCGTTCGGGTCCGTGGAAGATCCGGGAGCACCACCGGCAGGAGAACCTGGGGCAGAGCCAGCGGGTGAGTTGGGGTCAGTTGACGTTCCAGGAGCACCTCCAGTTCCGGGAGCGGATCCAGCGGGAGCATTAGGGTCCGTGGAAGATCCAGGAGCACCACCGGCAGAAGAACCTGGGGCAGAACCAGCGGGAGAGTTGGGGTCAGTTGACGTTCCAGGAGCACCTCCAGTTCCGGGAGCGGATCCAGCAGGAGCATTAGAGTCCGTGGAAGATCCAGGAGCACCACCAGCCGAAGATCCGGGAGCACCACCGGCAGGAGAACCTGGGGCAGAGCCAGCGGGTGAGTTAGGGTCAGTTGGCGTTCCAGGAGCACCTCCAGTTCCGGGAGCAGATCCAGCAGGAGCGTTCGGGTCCGTGGAAGATCCAGGAGCACCACCAGCCGAAGATCCGGGAGCACCACCGGCAGGAGAACCTGGGGCAGAGCCAGCGGGTGAGTTGGGGTCAGTTGACGTTCCAGGAGCACCTCCAGTTCCGGGAGCGGATCCAGCGGGAGCATTAGAGTCCGTGGAAGATCCAGGAGCACCACCAGCCGAAGATCCGGGAGCACCACCGGCAGGAGAACCTGGGGCAGAGCCAGCGGGTGAGTTAGGGTCAGTTGGCGTTCCAGGAGCACCTCCAGTTCCGGGAGCGGATCCAGCGGGAGCGTTGGGATCAGCAGGTTCTTCAGGTGCAGCAGTGGAACCAGCAGGAGCGTTGGGATCGGAAGGTTCTCCAGGAGCAGCAGTAGAGCCGGCAGGAGCGTTGGGATCAGAAGGTTCTCCAGGAATAGCAGTAGAGTCAGCAGGAGCGTTGGGATCGGCAGGACCTCCAGGAGCAGCAGTAGAGCCGACAGGAGCGTTGGGATCAGAAGGTTCTCCAGGAATAGCAGTAGAGTCAGCAGGAGCGTTGGGATCGGCAGGACCTCCAGGAGCAGCAGTAGAGCCGACAGGAGCGTTGGGATCAGAAGGTTCTCCAGGAATAGCAGTAGAGTCAGCAGGAGCGTTGGGATCGGCAGGACCTCCAGGACCAGCGGTGGAACCAGCGGGAGCGTTAGGATCGGCAGATCCTGGAGCTGCAGTGGAACCAGCAGGAGCGTTGGGATCGGTAGGTTCTCCAGGAGCAGCAGTGGAACCAGCAGGAGCGTTGGGATCGGCAGGTTCTCCAGGCGCAACGGTCGTTTCAACTGGGTCATTTGGATTAGTCGGGTTTCCAGGGGCGTCGGTAGAGTCGGCAGGTGCGTTGGGATCGGCAGTAGTACCAGGAGCGACAGTAGATTCAAAAGGGGAGTTGGGATCGGCAGGAGTACCAGGGGCGTCAGTTGATCCTGCAGGTTCATTGGGGTCAACTGCACCTGGTTCGTTAGTCGATCCTTCTGGTGCATTGGGATCCAGCGGGAAGCTGGGATCGACAGAAGTATTGGTGTCTACTTCTCCGGGCACTGCGGTAGTGACCTCTGGGGCGATGGTGTCAACAGTCGTGGTGGCCTCGGGAGCATTGGGATCCAGGGGTGTGTTAGGGTCAATGGGTGCATTTGTGTTTTCCGATCCGGTGGCGAGAGTGGTTTCTGCGGGCACTTCTGTGGTGACGTCCTGACCGGGAAGAGTGGTTTCCGGATCCACTGGCACTTCGGAGACTACAGTGGTCTCCTCAGCAGGGGCCAAAGTGGTCACTTCGACGAGTGCCGCAGTCGTCTCTACCGGAGCAGCACTGGATACGATGCCGGGTCCTTCTGTGGATACTTCGCCGACGCTGGGGCTGCTCTCCACGAGTGAAGCGGTTTCGCTGACAGGGCTATCGGTGATGGTCACCATCTTAGCCACAGCGGCCGTAGGCGCCTCCACAGCGGCCGATTTGACCGGCACACAGATTTCGAGGCCATCGGTGACACAGCGCGTGTTGGGCCGGCAGGCTACCACCGGGCCCACGCTCACATCATCCACGCACTCCTGGTAGGACAATGGTCCCACACAAACTGCCGCCTTGCCGGCGCACTTCAAGCCCACGGCAGCGGCATTCGCCTGGTGGTTTGCCACCAGCGAGGTTAGCTGTAAAGGTAAACCAAAACAAATCAATTGGGGTAATATTATCGGTTTGGGGGGTCCTCGAAGGCACCGGAGGAGCTTGTGTTTGGGGGAGTGGTGTTCAGTGTGCACAGTGTTTGTGTGGGTCGCTTCGAAGCACTTTGGGGGCTGGGATTTTTGTTGGGGACGAAGATATTGGTTTCGATTCACTTGCATAGGTTAGTTTCGATTGATCGCCGAACGCTTGGAACGTTATCCAAAATAGCAAGAGTCCCGGGAGCTACAAGCGGTTACGATTACGGATATCGGTTTTAGTTTGGTGTTGTTCGGCGTATCCAAGTGCCGCCACCGAGTGAATTTCCAATAAAATACAACTCGTCAGTATATAGCCAAATAACCACAACAAACAAAAAAAAATAAAACAAAACGTGATCCAGTAATTTGAAGATCACTCGGACGCGAGTTGTTGAGGTATTATGCAATTACCACTAGCAACACCAGAAACCTGGTGGATCGGTTCGTTGTCATCGTCGTCGTCGTCGTTTTGGGATGTGTTTTCGGTTCGAATGGAGAATCGTTACTATCCCCGGTATGCCAACCTGCCGGGCTTATATGCAAAATCTCCGCAGATATCTCTAGCCTGGAATTCCGCTGGCCAAAAACAAAATCCCCAGCCTGACGCTAGCCAAATAATCGCGGTAATCGCTTGTTTGTCCCATCTCACAGATAAGCCGGGGGCTAAACCAATTTATGATCTTGCGGCGCTAGAAATACTATACATTGTATGCGTATCCCTAGCACTCAAAAATGTGTCTCTAAGATTATTGATTGAATCTGAAGAGTTACATAGCCGATTAACGTTGATATCATATTCTATTCTCTTTGCATGATTCATTTCAGTTATCTTGATGCTATGGATCTCCGTTCATCCAATACGTAATCTTAATCTTGAACTAGAGAGCTTTAACGTCAAGGTAAATATGTTGATAAAGCGGCCTGCGCATTTCCGTTGACTCGAGTCTTTGCTTTATTTGTTCAACCGCCAAGAAAAGATAAATAACAATAGATCGGCCCAAGAGCCACCTCCGCGGGACAGATAACAATCTTTTCCTGTCCCATAAAAAGTTATATTCATCACGATGGGATTCCGCTCTGAGTCGGAACTTGGAAGACCGGATGGCCAGCCAGTGGGGCGGGTTCATCCCCCATGCAATCTTGATCCGCTAATGACGCAGGCAAATCCCCTGACATGACTGATAAAAAATTGGTTGAGATTACGATGTTGCAGCTGTGATCTGCTGCCCCAAATGCATGTCACTGGCAACAGATCTTGTCAGCGTGCGGATAAACAAATCGCAGTGCACGAGCCAGATGTAAACGCACCGCGGTGCACCGGCCACCGGGATGTTGTATAACTCGGATAGGCAGGGCCCATGGCAATTTACAATCTGCTCTGCTGGTTCAATTGTCAGGAGGAGCCGGTGGATTATATCACTGAAAATCCTTCCCCAGAACGATTCAATTAAGGAAACCCCCGAAGGTGCCGCCACAATTAGCATATGAAATGGATAATGGATGTGAACCTCGGCACATATGATACATTATAAACGGGCGGGAAGGGGTTAGCCCTTAACATCTGTCCCGGCTCCCAACCTTTGAACTTTCGCCCCCCCCCTCACGCAACCGGGCCATTGCATATGCCCTTTGAGCCCGGTTCGCCTGCCAGGTGTAGTCCGCATGAAAATTGAACAATTAAGTGGAATTTGCTTTACTTTTTTTTTTTGCGTACGCACAGCCATTAATGCGGTTAAGCCGTACAACAAAAATGGAAAATCGTGCGCGGGCAAATAAAAAATAAATATAAAAATAAAAGTAAGGGGGGTAGGGGAGGGGAAATAAAAAAGATTGAAAATACAATGCAGCCCCAGTCACATTGCGGTTTTTGTGTGTCTAGACAATACAATGAATTCAGTTAGTCATATATTTGTGTATTATCAAATATGTATACACTGAGCACAAATAAAACACCTGACACCAGGGTCTTCGGAATGTATACATTTGTATACTTGAGATTAATTTGCTTAAGAAAATGATATGCCAGCAACTTGGGTTCCAGAGAATATAATGTTCATTAAATAATTCTAATGGCCTTAGATAACATTAGTCCAAAAACGTTGGCTAAAAGTTAGGGCGTCCGCTGATAGTTTTTTCTAATAAATATACTTTTGAATATACTTCTTGAGATTTATTTGCTATTGAGAGATATATTAAGTTAATATATTTATCCTTAAATGCTGCAAAGCACTACAAGATGTATTGAATAATAGCTTAAAAAAATATAGTCAAAGCCAAATATTTAGGATATTTAGCTTATTGATCTGAGCAAGCAATTGTATACAAGGTGTTCGGTTTCGCGCAACAATCAAATTGAATAGGGGGCAGAATGCTATACCCTCAACAAGCTCCTCATCCCTAGTCATTATCATTAGGTTTTATGTTTTTGTCAGTGATTGGGCATATCAGGAAATGTATAATTGCTGCAGTTGCTCATCGATGGGAAACTAACCCGGCCAGGTGAGTGGTAATTCGCTCGGCACCCAAATAGGCTTTGAGGTTGCCGGCAGTTGGCTGTTGGCGGAACCGTGCCATGCAAATGAGCCAAGGCGGTGGCTAAAATTATGCACCCTTCCCCGCCTTCGCCTTCGTCATCGTCATCGTCATCGTCATCGCCACCGCCTGCTCCTCCGCCTCCGCCTCCGCCGGGAATACCCGGACCGTCCTGGGTCCTTGTTCGGGGCGCCATCTGCAGCCGTGTGTGGATTGGGGCGTCGCTGCACCTCCGTTAATGTTGTTGGCGCTGTGGTCGCGGCTTTGGCCATGGCCATGGCGTTGGTGGTTGCACTGTGGCGGTGCAGTGGTGCTGGGTGCAGGGAGCTGGCTGCAGGGAGCAGGGTGCGGGCAGTGGCTTCCAGCTCTCGACTCTCTTGCCTCATTGGCGTTGCACAAAGCGAACGGCGTTGGCTAAATTTGCATAAATTAACAATGTTTCGCAATTGCAGCCACTGATGCAGCAGGGGGGTGGGTTGGGGGTGCCCGCATAGCCAGTGTTCACTGTCCAGTGTCCCATGTGTATATTTGTGTACGGCGAGTGTACAAGTGTGACACCGTGGGCCATGTGCGCGTTTTATTGATTTGATGCTCCAATGCACTTATTATCCCTCGGGCTCTGCCACTGCCGTTGCCACTGCCACAGTGCCTGTTAATCTCCCTGGCAATGCGACGCCATTTGCCACGCCCCCTTTCCGCCCACGCACAAACAGACCCACACCATCGCATCCCACAGAGCCACTCGTGGAAAGACAGCGAGGAGGATATATGAGCATTAGGGTGTGCCACATGTAGCAGCAAAGTTGATCGATTGCGGCTCATTAGGGCTTCATTCATTCGAAGGATATCGAACTGCGGTTCCCCAAAACATACAAACGGATATGTACGTACATACAGTGGCTTGCCACATACATATGAACATACAATATTGTGCAAGCATTAAAATTGCATTTCAAAAGCTAAAATCCCAAGGAATCTCAACGAGCTCTAAGCTATAAAATAGTAGTAATAAAAACATAAACTATAAAAGGTTGCAGCTTATGGCACAGAACAAAAACAATAAAATAGCATCAACTTTTTTAGACCAAACATTTTTGCAGTCGTATGTCTACTCAAAATCAGCTGAGAACCAATGTGCATGGAAAGGGAAAATCCAAAACAAATACCGCACTCGGATTTCCTTGGATTTGGCTTGGCTCACACATCTTCGGTTGTCTCATAGAGTGGCGGGGGAATGCCGGAGGGCATAACCGTTTCAAGAAAACCATACAAGCATACATCCCATACACATACATACATTTATAGGTGAATGTATGTATGTTTATATCTCAGAACTGCAAGCTACCGCTATAATTTGCTTATTACAAAAAAAAATATATGAAAACAACAAAATATCGATGTTATCCCTATCGATAGGATCAAAGTTTAGGTCACTTTCATTCGAAAAGTAGTTGGTAATTGATAGTATTTTATATTCTCATTTATAATTTAAAATATTAATTTATTAAATTAATTTATGGAATCAAAGTTTGGGGCACTGTTAAAAAAAAATTTCGGTTTGTTAATTGATAGTATTTTATATTCTATAAAAGTACTGGCCATTTAGTTGAATTAAAATATACATTTTTAAGTTAAAGGTAACTTAAATCATGTTATTCATCATTCATAATTTTACCTTAATAGTCATTATCATTTAGAATTTGTATTAAAATATTGTTTTAATTTATCTAAAATTCCTATTTAAAATAAGTGCGGGAAAAGGTTATATTTTAGCATAAAAAAGATTTCAAATAAATTTTTTACAAAATTAAAAAACAACAAAACTAACTTACTTAAGTCATGTTTTTCCCAATTTGCCTATAATAATGATTTATCTGCCTTTATGCAGATTTGCCCGCAATCCTAAAAGTGGCTTTACGGTAATTTTGAGTGGCGCAATTTTGAGAAACCCCCCCCACTGGCGCACTCGATATTTGCTATCGATTTGTTATCAGCAAATTGAAATGATCGAGGCTGACACACATTTATAAAGCAGGCATTCAAGCTCCACTTGTCATTTGTCGTTTATCATTCAGCTCGTAAAGTCGGCAGTGCTTGCTCCAAAATATAGTCGGTGTTGAAAAATTGAAAAATCGTGAAACCTTTTTCTTTAATTTTTAAAAGTTTCGAGAATGGATTCGACAATGGAAACAGAAACACCAGCAGCATCCCCTACTCCGGAATTACCAGCAGAAGATGAAGATAACATGCCCGGTTGGTGTCTCATTGAGAGCGATCCCGGTATCTTTACCGAAATGCTTCTTGGCTTCGGCGTCAGCGGTGCCCAGGTGGAGGAGATCTGGTCCCTCGATGCCGGCTCATTCCAACACCTTCAGCCCATCCATGGCCTTATATTTTTGTTCAAGTGGCTCCAGGATGACCAGCCCAGCGGCGTGGTGGTAACCGATCGTCAAGACATATTTTTCGCTCGCCAGGTGAGCATACCCGCCACATGGGCTCCTTTTCATAATTCCTAAGGCATAATTTTCGCACGCACATTCATACATACGTACATACATGGAGACAAATTGACAGAGTGACCAAAATAATCTTCCAAAACACAGCCACATACATATGTATACAAAAAAGCGTTGTCACACGCACTTATACATGCACCTTTTCATTATTGCTTTGGCTTCATTTTCGCACGCACATGCATACATACGTACATACATACTTGAAGACAAACAAATTTTCAGAGTGACCATACAGAATCTTCCAGAGCAAAACTACATACATATGTATACAAAAACCGTTGTCACACGCCCTTATACATGCAGACACATTTGCAATGCATGTGCAACTTGACACAGAGATATTCAGCCTAACCAAAAAAACAAAAAAAAGAACAGCTTTCGGCGCGAAACGATAAACATTGGCTGTGTAAATGTAGAGCAATGTACAATGTGAGACTTTTGAAACCCTGCCTAAGAAAATAAGCTTGCTTTTCCTTGCTACCTTGCCATCAAATAAATCCAAAACAAGTAGAAACGTTGTTGTCGAGATTTCTCGAGATTTTTCTTTCTTGATATCCAAACAAGCAGCCCTACATATGCAACACATACATATGTGCATACATTTCTGTATGTGATAATTGTGAGTACATTTATACGCTTTTGTATATATACACTTACATACTTCTGTATGTATACACGTGCTAACGGTTCGAAGTCAAAGAAGAGACGGGGATTGGATGAAGTCACCCCGCATGCGCAGCGGCATGCCGTTGCCTTGGGAAGGGGTGGGTAAACCTTTAATTGGCCATATCTTCTATATTTATTGTCCGATCTGGACGAAATTTTGGATACATGTGATTGATGATCGGTGGATTAATTATGTCTAGCCTTTATCATTTCGGAGAAGGCGGAATGGGGCGTTGCAAAAATTTGAAATACCTTTCCATATTTCGTATATAAATCTTTTCCTTGTTGCAGGTCGTCAACAATGCCTGCGCCACCCAGGCTATCTTGAGCATTCTCCTTAACCTCAAACATGCTGACATCGATATCGGACCGACCCTCACCAATTTCAAAGGCTTATGCGAACACCTCGATTTTGAGACACGCGGCTTGTGCCTGGCCCATCAGACGGAAATACGAAATGTCCATAACTCCTTCGCCCGTCCCATGTTCTTTGAGTTTGATATTCCCACAATTGCCACCGTTGAAGATGCTTATCATTTTGTGGGATTCGTTCCTATAAATGGTAAGATCTTCGAGCTGGACGGATTACGGGAGGGTCCGATTGAGGTGGCGGACATTCCACAGGGGGGGAGTTGGTTGGAAGTGGCGGGGCCCATTATCGAGGCGCGCATGCAGCGCTACAGCGCCGGGGAGATACACTTCAATCTAATGGCCGTGGTGTCCGACCGCCAGCGCAACTACGAGCGACAGATCGCGATGCTGCTCCAGGAGCCTTCGCTGCTCGGCGCTGTGGATCTCCAGATTGAGATCGCCAACCTCGAGTCGGGTGTGCAGTTCGAGAAGGAAAAGAAGATCCGCTACAAGGAGGAGCACCAGCGCCGTCGCACCAGCTACGTGCCCTTCATCATGGAGCTGCTGCGCCAGTTGGGCGAGACCGGCCAGCTAATGGACATCTACAATCGGGCCAGGAACCGGGCCGTCCAGACTGCCACTTTCAAGATGTTTGAGCAGAACAAGCACTTTAATAATAACGGAAATCCAGAGTAGGCGCCAAAATGTATTCCAGTCCTGGTAAATCGCTGGTAAGTATTGAAGTATTTCAATCCACCGCATCAACTGAAAGTGAATCTCTCCAGAGGCAGAGCCGTTCCACCACACAGCGATCAAAATTATAAATCTATTAAATTGAAGTTACACTCGAAAAAGAGAGTCATTCCACCTGCAAAAATCCGCCGCTGTATCTCAACTCAGCCGTGTAAGCTACACTCCACAAAGAAAGCAATTTTATCGCAAAGCGCTCTGCGTCCACAAGAAAAGCGACCCACTACAGTCGTCGGAATGTATCTAAGACTTACTAGCGGATTTATATCTCTCTACACATCAACTTCAAGTTATAAGTGGATGCATAACAATCCACAAAAGACACTACACTACATTTTAGCAACACTCGACGGTCCACTGTATTTAATATACTTATGATACTTGATACATCTATTTTAATCATCACTACGACATAAACTAATAAACACACTGTATTAAATGTACTTATGATACTTGATACATCTATTTTAATCATCACCGCGGCATTAACTAATAAATACAATATTATAAAATGTTAAATTATGCATAATTTTTTGAGAACTGGAAACTACAATCGGTAGGCTTTCTTCGAAAGCTTTTGTATAGCCTGGAGCAATATATTTGACTCTATTTTGAGATAAATTGATCGCCTTTTGTTAATGAATGTCGAATAAAAAAGCAATCATTGGCTTGCTTGGGCCAGGAGCACCTTTGTCCTTTCAGGCATCCAAAGGATTTATTAGATTAACGGAATTTCAAATTTGTATATTTTTTACTCCTTTTCTGCGGAAGAACATTTCCTCCGCAGAGATTTATGGCAACCTTGAGTGTCGGCTCAAGTGCTGTCCCAGCGAATTATGACAGTTTCCATTTGGGATTTTGCCTCAACAGCCGAAGAAGAGTGGAGGAAAGGCACTCATCTCATCTCCGCCGTATTTCAATTTGCATTTGCTGCTGCACTTCCTCCGCTGTCGCATCCCCATCTCCATGCCCATGCCCATTCCCATCACCATCCCCAATCCTCCGGCCGTCTGTCTCTCTGATAAATGATTTCTTTTTAATGCTTCGATAGACTCAACTTAACGGAGACCGGCTGAAGACGGAGCAGGAGCTGAAGATCCCGGTCCGGATCCGGGTTGGATGGTTAGGGGATTTCCTGGCTCTCCTCCTGGACGTCGCGCTTATTTGTTTATGTTGCACAAAGTAAACAACTAATTTTAATTTGCCGCAGGAGCCGCACAGCCACGACAAGATGACGACGACGACGATGACGACGAGGATAGCCAAGGGCACTGGCCAGGACAAGCTGGAGCAGGAGCAGGAGCAGGATAAGGGATAAGTTGCAGGGAAGGGAGCAATCACACTATAAGAAATGTAAGCCATAAATTTATAATTTGATATACCATCAGTTTTTCATAATAGATTTTTTTAAGCAAATTTCGAATTTCGTAATCTTAATAAAGGCTACAATAACGCGATAATATTCAAAAAAAATTATTTAATTAATGCCGCTGATCATAGGAAAATATCTCTTGCCTTGGAAATGAATAGACATGTCCAAAAACTTCAATTTTAACTTTAAATACCTAAGAAACCAAAGAATGGATACCCTTTTATAATGATAAAACAATCGAGAAACTCTGAAAATAGTTTGAGTAATTTTTAGGCAATGAAACTTACTATATGTTCACAGAAACTTATGGTAAATTTTGTTCTGGCTTTATCTCTTAATCCTCTCGCACTTGGTCGCTTTCATTGATCTGTTTTTCGCCCAGACATACGCTGATTTTTTCTATCTGTGGAAAACCAAAAACAGGAACATCAGCAAGGACATTGGGCAGACATATTGAGTGGGAGGCGGATGCGGGGAGGGGGCGAGTAGCTACCTCCCATAAAAGGGAACACACATTCGCATTCACAGACGGCAACAAACCGCAAAATAACCAAAGACATTCCGACATCCGCCCAACAGCCTGGACTTCCTTTTTTTCCACTTTCCTCCCGAGTTTTGTTTCATTCTTTGGTTTTTATTTTTTGGATTTTCGCCCAGCTGGATGGCCCTTTGTTACACTCTCCAGTGCCTCTGCTGACTTTCGTTTTATTCAGTTGTTGAGCTCGTGGACATATGTAAATATGTTTGGCAGAGCCAGTGCAGGAGTGCTGGAGTGCAGGAGCAATCATAACTGAAATGCTGCACACACCCAAATTATCCCTAAATAATTTAGATCTCTGGCAACGGGAAACTTTACCTTTTTTGCAGCTGATTTTTCGGTTCAGTTCAGTTCGGTTTGGTTTGGTTTCGGGGTTTGCTTATCTTTCATTTCATACATTTTGGGGCCGAACATGAAAGCGGAAGCGGAAGTGGAAGTGCTTACCCCAACGCACATACGTGCAAAACATACACAGCTATGTATGCATGCAATGCCTGGGTGTGGCAAGGAGGCTGGAATCCTTGCTGTTCGACTCTAAAATATGTCCACAGGTGAACTAAACCACCCAGGCACAGCCCAAAGGATCTGCTGGAATTGAGTTCCAGCTTTTGACTTGTGCGCCAAACGAAACGAAAACACAAAATTGCCACAAAACCGAGGGCGGCCCTCGAAGATTTTTGCTCAAACTTTTACCAATGCAATACAATACACAAGCCAAAAGTTACAGATTTAGCTTAACTATTGCAAACAATCAAAAATTATAGTTTTATGGGAGAGATTATACCTTCGCTTAATCCAATTGAAACCCAAAAACATTCACTTAGAGAAGAAGATTATTAAAAGTGTTTGAAAATTGAATGTTTGTGCGATACAATTTCAACAAACACACAGTTTCCCATGCCTGGGCTAAAATATCATCCCAACAGCAGGAACATTTAATTATTTATATGTTTTGCGGTTAGTTATCCATTTGTTTCGGTTGGGGAGGGAAAAACTTTGCAAGCGGCCCTCGCTTGGCTGCGTTTAGTGCAAAAGGCTAATTGAAATTTGCCATTAATAATGCAAAAAGGTCTCAGTGAGAAACTTTTCGGTCCACCCAACCACCCCCACCCGTATGCATGTGTGCCATTTTAAATATTTCAAATATTTGTAACATTTGCGCGATGTGCCTCCAACCACACCCACCACCTCCATCGTCCCATCCAACTCCTCCTGCAGGCAACAAAATACTTCCAAGAGGCGGGGGGCTGATGGTTGTTGGGTGGTGGGTGGCGGGTGGTTGTGTGGTTGGGATTCCGGGCGCGGGTCGCACAACCACCGGCTCGGCCTTGCCATTTACCACACGCCAAAAGCAACAGCATCCACTTCAACCCACGCAAAGACCAAACATCCTGGACAAGCTGAGATGAAAAGTGATGACAAATAGCATATTTACTGAAGACTTGGAAAAAGTTTTAGGCCAAAGAAGAGCCCAGTACTATAATATAATAATTTCAAATGTTTCATAAAATGGTCTCGCAATTGAATAATCATATTTTAGAGCGTTTAAGGTTGATTTGTTAGTTATTGCCACTTAAATCAAATGGCATTATTTTAGATGGCCAACAAAGTTCTTGGCACAATAACTTCTAGAAGTTATAAACTTTAAGAAATAAACTAACGCCATGACAGATTTAATGGCAAACTTATTAATTTGTTACTTGGATCTATGTAAACTTTATGATATTGTAGTTAAATTTGTAACTGAAAAACTGAAACTGAAACCTATAAAATGAAACCTCAAATGCTACTACTAGATCTATGTATTAATACCTGAAAAAAAGATAAATTCTTGTAATAACTAGGCATTTTTCTACACTAATTCATGATTACCAGAGAGCTAATTTCAACTTGATTATCTTAGTTGAATTTGTAAATGAAAAACATAAAGATACCTACCCATAAAATGTAATCAAATGCTACTACCCTTAAAAAATATTATGAATGCGAATTATGCTAATTTTGAATACTCCTCTCGATTTCTAGAAAACCTTTGATCCTGCCAATTCCAACATCAAATTATAATTGAACCAACCTTGCACCGTGGCAGACTTCCCCGTTTGGCATCTCTGGGAAGGTGAAGTTCCCCCCGTGGAATGAGGTGGTGGCCCGAGGTGAGCTCTTTTTGTGTTTTTTTTTTTCGGGTCTGGAAGTGGAAGTGAATGCTTATTTTCTGGTCCGTCAGCCGCCGGTGATGTCGACGTCACCGTCACCACATGTAAAAATGTAACCCCTCCATCCGTCGAGGGTTTTGTTTCTTGTTTTTCGAGACTTTTTTTTTACACCACATGGAGTGGTGTGTGCCGCTGTGATTTCGCGAAACTGTGACTGTCCAAAAACTGGGAAAATAAATGAAAGCGGTTGGAGGTTATTTTCGAGGCAAGCGCTACTGCCCTCTTCGTCGGGTCCAAGGAATGCTCGAAAATATGTGGGAGGGTTTTCTTTTTTTTTTCTTTTTTTTGTGGGATTGCGGGAACGGAAGTCCTGTGACAAAATGAAAGTGATGGGGGGAAAGTGCCAACCTGCATCAGTGATCGCGGAAAACAAATTTATGGCATGCTTTAAGGTCAGAGCAACTCGATTAACAAGGCATTTAAAAAGTAGAATTTCTACAAAAACTTAATATATTTATCCGCATCATGGATCTCATAGTTATCCTTGATCTTTTGGGGGGACCCAAAACAATCAAAATCGCATTTTGGCCTGTGTTGTCATTGGCTTTATTGTTTGTTTCCTGCTTGCCTTTCAATTTTTGTTTCTCGTTCTCGTTGATTATTTCAGAGGACAACAACAACGCCGGCAAACGGAATGACAGAACCAGGACTCCAAAGGACATGCGGGGACGAAGTCAGAGGAAAAAAAAATAAATAATAAAACAAAAAAAATAAAAATAAAACATGAAAATCTCTTGAGGCTACTGAAAAACTTCGTTGCTTTCTGGTTGCCTGCACCGTCGTTCCAGGATTCTGGCCCTTTTCGTCCTTTTTGCGTCCTTACCTTGCAGGCAGGAATCGTACATTTCTTATGGCGCTGCTTCTTAGCTTTGCGCCTTGGCGTCCCCAGTTGCCCATCGTGCTGCGTCCTGCGTCCTGCGCTCCATGTCCTGTGTGTCCTGTGTGCCCTGTCCCAGATCCGCCATCTCCTTCTAACCCACATTATCCCCGGCACATCCTGGCGCGACGCCGGCTGCGGCAGTGGTTTAAACACATGAAACAATTATAAAGTTGCCAAGAAATGTAAACCCAAAGAGAAAACAATTTAATTGAATTTAACCAGGGGGTTGTCATATCCTAATGGATTTAGAACAACAACAGCCCCAACTACAACAGCCACTACATCAAATAAAAATAAAATAAAATGAGTGTATATATGTACAGTATAGGTTTACTCGTATATAATGTAATAAATGGAAAAGTCTCTGCAGTGGAATCTGCGGTGCTGGACGGTGACCCACTGGAGAGAGTGCTCGGAATCGATGACCGAGAAATAATTAATATTTTATTGTTTGGCGGCAGCGAGGCCTGAAGGCAAGGGCTTTTATTTACATAGTTTTATTTGTACAAAGGCATACCTTATGCTGAACTTCGATTTGGGTTAATTAATTGGTCAAAGAGTCAAGCCTGTTCAAGTCACTTGGAGCCTTTTGCTTATATTGTGTAATTTATCATTTCAAGTGCCAATTTTTTAATTTAAACTTACTTGCTGAGTAAACAATTATGAGCAATTTATACTTTTTTATTTATACAATTTTATAACCACAAACACCCAAAAAATCCTAATTAAAGTAAAGTATAAAGCTTTCATGAATTAAAAAACAATTACAAACCATTAGAGAGGAACCCTTTCACTTAAAACACTATTTTTCAATTTGTGTAATAATCATTGATTAAATTGAAATTATGTTAAATAAATATGGCATCGGAAAATAAAACTCCGAACAAGAATTTATGCAAAATGCAAATATGTTCACATTTATTTCGTATTAAGCATGCAAACCAATTTCACCATGATGTTTGTTTGAATTAATTCATTTTATCCTGAAATCAATTTGTTGTGCATCAATTCAAAATTGTGGCTTGTGCTTAATTTAAACGAATCGAGTTGATAGTTTTAGCCGGCATTTGGCTTTCGGCTTTCGGCTGTCGAATCGAGCAAGGTTTTTTCGGTGTTGAAAAAGCCATAACTTTCTGGCCATAGACATAATGGCGCCGCTGCAATCGTCTGCTGCTCTGCTTCTTGCCGCATTTCATTGTTGCGCTGCCTCTGACACTGGCACGCCCCCTCGGCCGCCCGCCCCTTTGGCGTTCCGCCTACCAAATAACATGCCGCCACTTTGATTCGCCATTGAAATTGAAATCCGCTTATTTGATGCTGACAAAATACAAAAACGAAAAACGCCAAAAAAAAGGACTTTTTTTTTTTGGAAAAAAAGAAAACAAAAATGGAAAACCCCCTGCCGAAAAACGCTGAAAAGCAAGCAAAACAATATTTTCCTAATTTTCGCGCGCGCACGCGACCAAAGAAAAGACAAAACGGGCGAAAAATCCCTGAGCGGCAGCAAAAGAAAACTGTCAGCGGCAGCAACAGGATAACGCCCCGCAGGATCAGGGGGTCCTTGGGTGGGTGGGTGGCTGGCAGGCTGGCTGCGCGGGTGGGTTTTTCAAATGGAAATGGAAATGGGAACATTCGCTGGATGCAGTCAAGCTTTTGTTTGCCGTTGATTTCCGCCGCTTCCGATTGCTTTGTTGTATTTCCTTTGCCATTCCGCACAGCTCACTCCTCCCATTTTTTATATCATTTTTTATTTCTTTTATTATTGCCCCAAAACGGTGAGGCAAAAGGTGATTTGATAAGACGCTGTTTTCGGTGGGGCGGGTGGTTTGTGCGAGTGGATTGGATTGCCTGGATTGAGCCACTTAGATTGAGGAATTGCTTTGCATGCCCCCGAACTTTGGGTGCGCAAAGTTTTATAATTTCCATGTAAATTTACTGGAACATTTTTATTGTATACAACCGGATTTGTGTGTTTATTTACCTAGGCAGATCAATTTCCAACAGATAATAGGACCATTATAATAATATATTAATGAAAAGGGGATGTTGGATCCCCTATTAGGTACTATTTCAATATTTTCCAAAGGGGACTTGAATTGATATATATTTTGTAAGGTTTCATAAATATTTACACATTATTAAATCGAATATATATCATGAATTTGGTATAATTTACCACCAAGTTTCACCCACCCCTTCCCACGGCAACGGCATGCCGCTGCACATGCTGGGTGACGTCATCCAATCCGTCTTTTCTTTGACTTCGAACCGTGTATACATACAGAAGTGTGTGTATGTATGCACAATACGTACAGAAGTGTATGTATGCATTCACAATACATACAGAAGTGTATGTTTATGTGCAAGTGCTGATTGTTTGCATTTCAAAAAATAACAAATTTGAAGAATTATTAGACAAAAAAACAAAATGCATGATAAATAATAGAAGTGCATAAATGGTATCGCGTTGTCAGGAAATCTCGACTTGTTTTCTTAAATTTGCGTGCATTATTTGCAACTTAGAAGATGCTTGCGTTCCAGGGCTGGTAAGCAGGGATACAGAGCATGGTAAAATCGACAGGATATCGATACATGGTTTATTGAAATTTTTGCAACCAGAAAAATATGTTATTGAAATATATATCCTTCCCTATAAATAAATTTGGAAGAAGTTTTGTTACTATCATCTGATTTTGAATATGCCCTATAAAAATCCCCGATAGGTATGTCTTCAAATTTTTGTGGTCCAAAGCTTATCGAGGTACATCCCACCACTAGCAGAGGAGGAAAATTTTTGACTGGAATTTTCAGTGGTCGGCGTGTACTTTTCATTTAAAAATATGGATATTTCAGCATATCTTCGACTTTTTAGTGCGGATATTGAATGTTTTTTTGACGTATACTCAAGTGCATTTACAGTCGCCGGGAGGGCCATTGAAAGTAAGTAGTTTCAGATAAAGCACGTGGTCGTGCTTCCTTAAGGTGTTGACCATTTCATTGTTTGTCGCCCGCAGATGAGGGCTGGGATGACGACACTGAGTTGGCCGAGATGTTTAACACTACGTTGGCGGAAACTATTAATGTTTGCATAAACATGGTGGATACAATCTTGAAGGCCATTGATGAGCTGCGAATAGTGTTGGAGTTTCTGTCGGTGCCCCGTGATCCGACCATTGTGGCGGTGGTCTTGGAAGACGCGCGCAATAAGCAAAGGAGCGTGGTGCTGGGGGTCGACATCGATAAAAATTTCGTGGAGCGCATGCTCAACTTCCTTTCGTTGCTCCGTTCTCTCCGTGACACAGAAGCTTCGACAGCAGCTCCGCCTGCAGCTCCCACTGCCAACAGCTCCGACTAAACGGCGGACGATCCTTACAACCTACGGATTGTTGCAGGAAATCGAAGGGGAAGAGGAAGCCAAAGGAACTGAGCAAATGAACCCAAGGAAAAACCTGTAAAACGTTTCCTCCAGCCCTTTTTAGTCTAACAACAAAAAGTACAAACTTTATTCAACAAAATTATTTTGTTCGATTTAATTGGTAAAACCCTAGGTGGGCAAGCCCATGGCTCTTCGGGCTCTCGCGGCTCCCCCCGTTATTCGTAATTTTTGGCGCCAGCAAATCGGGGCAGACGATCGAGTCGCGCGATCAGTGAGGCGTGAAGATTTACAAAAACAATGCTACACAAATTTGACGGAATTTGACGGTGAAAAGGGAATGTGTGAAGCGAAGATCTCGATCAAAAGGGAACCACCGTGAGCAAGTGCTCGGAATTTGACGGTGAAAAGGGAATGTGTGAAATTACACAAACAAAATATATAGAACCAAAAAATCGGACGGTCATCCGAAGTTGACGGTGAAAAGGGAATGCGTGATATTACACAAACAAAATATATAGAACCAAAAAATCGGACGGAGACCCTTTTTTTATTTTTTTGGACGGCTCCCAAGTTGCGGCTGCGGCTCCGACCGTTAGATTTCGTGCCCACCTATGGGTAAAACTAACATCAGCGAATTTTGCAGTTTGCCGGGCAGCAGACTTGTGTTGATCTGGTACCACACATTGGCAGGCAATATCTATTTGTGTTGCAAAGATCAGCCGGTTACGCCCACTTCCGTCCGCACAAATGACCAAATTGTGTTGCGCCCACAAGTTTCTCCATAGAAACATGCCGCGCACTTCTCATCCGCAATGTTTTTCCAATGTTTACAGTCGGGACACCCGGCTATAATCGTTCTTACTTGTTTTATTCTTAAATCTTCACACTCTTAATGCTTTCAATTAGGTTTCCCAACTTATATTTTGGCGCTTTCAATAGCGGCAATTATTTTGCATTTATTTGCATTCAAATAAGCCCTGAAGGCTTCATTTATATTTGGCATTCGTTCTGCAATTTTCATAATTTTCTCATATTTGTCATATTTAATTTAGAATGTATTGACTACCATTTTGCGGGTATTTCTTGAGCGCCCAACAATCAATTTCATTGAGGAGAGGGCGAGTGTGTGGTAGAATATTTGCAATTATTTTGCCGTGGCCAGTCCGGTTGTTTGCACAACTGAAATG
The DNA here is from genome assembly GCA_021223825.1 of Drosophila ironensis. Taxonomy (NCBI): domain Eukaryota; kingdom Metazoa; phylum Arthropoda; class Insecta; order Diptera; family Drosophilidae; genus Drosophila; species Drosophila ironensis. The sequence goes on from JAJJHQ010006552.1 coordinate 360,662, forward strand.
TAAAATTGATTTATTTATTTATATTTCCATTTATTCTGTTTGTTTTTATTTAATTTCATAAATTATTTCGACTAAATTAATGCTCAGCCAACCAGTTGGAAATCAAACGGAGCACACGTGCCCGAATCCAAAACTGAAGCACCAAAATCGTTGAATACGGAATCGGAAAACTGGAAAACCGGAAAAATGGACAAGAATTATTAGCCTTAGGCAGTGGCAGCATTGACAAAAAAATTGCCTTATCTTTGCGAGCGGGAATCCATCCAATCCGTCTTTTCTTTGACTTCGAACCGTGTATACATACAGAAGTGTGTGTATGTATGCACAATACGTACAGAAGTGTATGTATGCATTCACAATACATACAGAAGTGTATGTTTATGTGCAAGTGCTGATTGTTTGCATTTCAAAAAATAACAAATTTGAAGAATTATTAGACAAAAAAACAAAATGCATGATAAATAATAGAAGTGCATAAATGGTATCGCGTTGTCAGGAAATCTCGACTTGTTTTCTTAAATTTGCGTGCATTATTTGCAACTTAGAAGATGCTTGCGTTCCAGGGCTGGTAAGCAGGGATACAGAGCATGGTAAAATCGACAGGATATCGATACATGGTTTATTGAAATTTTTGCAACCAGAAAAATATGTTATTGAAATATATATCCTTCCCTATAAATAAATTTGGAAGAAGTTTTGTTACTATCATCTGATTTTGAATATGCCCTATAAAAATCCCCGATAGGTATGTCTTCAAATTTTTGTGGTCCAAAGCTTATCGAGGTACATCCCACCACTAGCAGAGGAGGAAAATTTTTGACTGGAATTTTCAGTGGTCGGCGTGTACTTTTCATTTAAAAATATGGATATTTCAGCATATCTTCGACTTTTTAGTGCGGATATTGAATGTTTTTTTGACGTATACTCAAGTGCATTTACAGTCGCCGGGAGGGCCAGTGAAAGTAAGTAGTTTCAGATAAAGCACGTGGTCGTGCTTCCTTAAGGTGTTGACCATTTCATTGTTTGTCGCCCGCAGATGAGGGCTGGGATGACGACACTGAGTTGGCCGAGATGTTTAACACTACGTTGGCGGAAACTATTAATGTTTGCATAAACATGGTGGATACAATCTTGAAGGCCATTGATGAGCTGCGAATAGTGTTGGAGTTTCTGTCGGTGCCCCGTGATCCGACCATTGTGGCGGTGGTCTTGGAAGACGCGCGCAATAAGCAAAGGAGCGTGGTGCTGGGGGTCGACATCGATAAAAATTTCGTGGAGCGCATGCTCAACTTCCTTTCGTTGCTCCGTTCTCTCCGTGACACAGAAGCTTCGACAGCAGCTCCGCCTGCAGCTCCCACTGCCAACAGCTCCGACTAAACGGCGGACGATCCTTACAACCTACGGATTGTTGCAGGAAATCGAAGGGGAAGAGGAAGCCAAAGGAACTGAGCAAATGAACCCAAGGAAAAACCTGTAAAACGTTTCCTCCAGCCCTTTTTAGTCTAACAACAAAAAGTACAAACTTTATTCAACAAAATTATTTTGTTCGATTTAATTGGTAAAACCCTAGGTGGGCAAGCCCATGGCTCTTCGGGCTCTCGCGGCTCCCCCCGTTATTCGTAATTTTTGGCGCCAGCAAATCGGGGCAGACGATCGAGTCGCGCGATCAGTGAGGCGTGAAGATTTACAAAAACAATGCTACACAAATTTGACGGAATTTGACGGTGAAAAGGGAATGTGTGAAGCGAAGATCTCGATCAAAAGGGAACCACCGTGAGCAAGTGCTCGGAATTTGACGGTGAAAAGGGAATGTGTGAAATTACACAAACAAAATATATAGAACCAAAAAATCGGACGGTCATCCGAAGTTGACGGTGAAAAGGGAATGCGTGATATTACACAAACAAAATATATAGAACCAAAAAATCGGACGGAGACCCTTTTTTTATTTTTTTGGACGGCTCCCAAGTTGCGGCTGCGGCTCCGACCGTTAGATTTCGTGCCCACCTATGGGTAAAACTAACATCAGCGAATTTTGCAGTTTGCCGGGCAGCAGACTTGTGTTGATCTGGTACCACACATTGGCAGGCAATATCTATTTGTGTTGCAAAGATCAGCCGGTTACGCCCACTTCCGTCCGCACAAATGACCAAATTGTGTTGCGCCCACAAGTTTCTCCATAGAAACATGCCGCGCACTTCTCATCCGCAATGTTTTTCCAATGTTTACAGTCGGGACACCCGGCTATAATCGTTCTTACTTGTTTTATTCTTAAATCTTCACACTCTTAATGCTTTCAATTAGGTTTCCCAACTTATATTTTGGCGCTTTCAATAGCGGCAATTATTTTGCATTTATTTGCATTCAAATAAGCCCTGAAGGCTTCATTTATATTTGGCATTCGTTCTGCAATTTTCATAATTTTCTCATATTTGTCATATTTAATTTAGAATGTATTGACTACCATTTTGCGGGTATTTCTTGAGCGCCCAACAATCAATTTCATTGAGGAGAGGGCGAGTGTGTGGTAGAATATTTGCAATTATTTTGCCGTGGCCAGTCCGGTTGTTTGCACAACTGAAATGTAAAATTGATTTATTTATTTATATTTCCATTTATTCTGTTTGTTTTTATTTAATTTCATAAATTATTTCGACTAAATTAATGCTCAGCCAACCAGTTGGAAATCAAACGGAGCACACGTGCCCGAATCCAAAACTGAAGCACCAAAATCGTTGAATACGGAATCGGAAAACTGGAAAACCGGAAAAATGGACAAGAATTATTAGCCTTAGGCAGTGGCAGCATTGACAAAAAAATTGCCTTATCTTTGCGAGCGGGAATCCATATATTTTGCCTGGAATCAATTTTTATTTTCATTTAAATCAAAATAAATAAATATTCCCCCCCGAAAACCAGGGGGGGATACCAAAGCCCATTGGCTTTGCAGATATTCCTAATACCCTAAATCACCTAAGCAAGTGCGAGTAATTTAAAGATTTAAATCGAATCTGTCAAGCAGATTTAGCGTATTTAGTATTGAATTTTAAAAAGCAAAAAATGTAAATCTAACCAATACAATTACTCTAATCAAATGCATGCTGCATTTTGGAATTTAATTGGCCAAAAAGGGCAAATGCATATAAATTTGAAACAGACAAATGTTTTAATATTGGGGAAATTCGAAGCATATTTGGGCAACCGATGGCCAAATAAATTGCAAAATATGCAGGCAGGCAGGCAGGCATTTTAATAAATATTTAAAAAATGATCAAGTCCGGCGGCTAAGGACTTGACTTAAATTAGATATAGCCCGGAAAACGCATCTATGCATACTATATATCGAATTTATTGGCATTTTCGCGCAGACCAACAAAAGGAATGCAGAAAAGATTCGTTTTTAATCGCATCACAGGACCGACGCCCCCCCCCAGGCCCCTCCCCCCTGAGCTGGATCTATTGGATTGTACAAACAATTGGCATGTTTTTGGCTTTTTGCTACTCGGCGACATGTTTGTTGTTAATTTGCTGCCTCTGTCGCAGTTGTTGTTATTATTTGAATCCAGTGCTTTAGGGATTTAAAATATATTCGTACGTGTACACATACTTATATATGGACTGCTGTGTGCACACCTACGTAAAAAGCATTTATTTATGCAAATTTTATTTTATTTGTTTTCAATATTTTGGTAACTTTGTCGCTGATATTTCCGCCATGCAAAATCAACAACAGCCGACCAACAAATCCAACAAAATGCCCAGCCTTCTGTCAGGACAGCCAGCACTGGACATGAAACCCACCTGGCCAGGTGCAAATGCGCTTCGTTGAATCATAAATGTGTACACCGCTTGCCGTCCAAATAAGGCCACGAAGTGTTGCCAAAATCTCGCCCTACAATGCCAACAAAATATGGAAATTTACAGCCCCCCGATTGCTTCAAATATTGCTCAAAATATCCTTTTGTATCCTTCGAGATCCATGCATAATTATGACATACTAATATCGTGTTGCGCATTGTAGCTTTTGGGGATAAAAGTTTACAAACACATAAACATACGCATTTGTACATCTGCGGACGGATCAGTGCATTTGTATGTGTACCCGAGTGCATGTGTGCGTGCTTATGGCGCCGCATTATTTTGTATTTTAATAATTCAAATATCAATTTGTTGTTACATTAAATATTTAATTTGAACTAAAATGTGTTAAATTCTTTGGGGTATTATGAGCGTCCGACCGACCAACCGACCAACCAACCGACCGACCGGTGTCCGCTGTTCATTGTCCGTTGTCCGTATTTTCCATTGTCCATTCAATGTCCATTGTGGGTAGCAGTGGAAATTCGGAAATGGAAATGGAAAGCTGGAGCAGAAACAGAAACAGTAGCAGGAGCAGGGTCCCATACATTCGCACATATGTCATGCTATTTTTGGTATGCTTAATTACAGCTTAAAATCTTTGATTAAAAAACCACCCAAACAAATGGACACCGGCGCTGAGCTGAAACAAATACGGAAACCAAAACCGAAATGCTAATTGCCACCCTTAGAGTGCACTGGTCAGGTGTCTCCAGCGCATCCGAAATGCACGCAAATCTTTTCTATATTCTACGGAAGGTTTATTTTCGAATAGGGATTGCCGCCACAAAGCAGAAGTGTTTTTGGCTGGTTTTGCAATACTTATTACAAAGGATTTGGGATTTGCATTCGCTGATTCTTGCTCATTAGTGCACATTTTGGTCACAAAACTCTTGGAACCAGAAATATATTTTTGTGCAAAGTTAAAGCCTAGTTTTACAGACTTCAACTTCAACTCAATAATCTCCAGAATGTGAATTTTCAAGAGCCTATCCAACTCGTTAATACGCTTGAGTTAAGAACTATCTTCTACTTAACAAATCGCAAGCATTTTCCGAACTATTTCTGATTTCTTGTCCAGCTTTTTTGCTCTAATCCCCAATCATACGTATGCTGAAGATTTCCTCTTATTAATTAATTGATATCCGCTCTCCAACAGATTACGATTTTTTCGTAATCGAGTTAGTGCACGGTTAAGGGCTTTGTTTTGCTATCTGTGTGCCCCCTGCAGGTGCGTGTGCCTCCAGGATTCGACGGGGCCACCTCTTTGCCTAATTGACCACTTGACGGCTGACTCCTCCCCCGTTGCAATCTGCTCTGCTGGGTTGACTGCAACTCGACTGAATTTGACTGGGCAGTGGGGTAGGTAGCCTCCCAGATGACCGACAGTCATCGAGCATATGTTTGTTGTGAGTTTTCCCCGGAACGAAATGCCGAATGCAAGTTCAGGTTCATGCCGCAATCCGGATTCCTGCAGCCTGCAGCCGGCAGCCGGCAGCTTGCAACCGGAATCCTACATCCTAAGCCCCTATACCGTATCCACAATGCCACTGCCACTTCATCCACGTTGCCTTGACGACCCCAAAAACGCAGGCAATCAAGTGTAAAATCATAGAATTTTTAATTGATTCCACCGACGCAACGCAACGCAAAAGCAACGAAACGCAACGCATCGTATCGCATCGCCATGAAGGACAAAATGCAGGATCATTCTACGGCAACGGCTCAGGCCCAGGTCTTGTCCCGTGTTGTTTTTCATCCTTTTTTATCCTGTCCACTTGGTCCGGCGAACCATTCTAATGCCTCGCCAAACGCAGCTCCGCAGCTCCGTAGCTCCGGTCACTGTGTTGGCCAAAATACCCTTTCAAGGGAAGTCCTCGCAGAAGCCATATGTGAAATCACCGGATTTTGGAAGCATAATTCCCCCATGTAATATTGCATTTTCATTGAACAATGTGTAGGTACTGGTGTGGCTCCAACGTTCATTGCCCAGTACTGGATTGTAATACTGGATTATCCTCAAGAAAGAGCATTACCGTCTGGCCAAGCTTAACTTCCGATTTCTGGTCCTTTTGTTTAGTTAATTGGCAGTTTCTGCCTCGATTTCGACCCATGGCAACCGAGAAGTCTCCGGCAGCTACTCCTGCCCGGTTGCACTTCGGCTCCATGACCCCCATCCTTTCCACCTGAAGCCGGATACTTGACGTGTTCCCGACATTGGCAATGCTACGGGAATCCGCATCCGCATCGCCAGTAGCTGCGGCATCCACATCCACATCCACATCCACATCCGCATCCCAATCCTGTCATATGCCATGGCCCCTTCCGATTGAATTGTCCTGCCGCCTTTTGTTGTTCCAATTTTTCCCTGGATTTGATTTACATCTTTCATGTCCGCACACCCACTGGGCCAAAAAAAAAAAAAAACAAAAAAAAAACCCATGCATACGTACGTACACAAGGCGATGGGTCCTTGTTGTGCCCGGAATGCTGCTTGCCTATGTCCTTGGACCATCCCTTCGAGCAGTGGCATACAATCGGCCATCGAGCGCGATAATCGGCTAAAGTCGATGTTATGCCAGCGAGACTGCTATGTTTTCACAATAAACACGGCGGCGAATGCGTGATTTTTCCACATTGCCTCGTATAACTTGGATTTAAATCAGTGTAAACGGATGATGATTAATATATACATTTTTAGAAGGATTCACCTTGTTTTACCAATGACTTAAGTATTCCAGAAATATGTAATAGACTTCTGCATGAATGTACTCAATTTTAGCATGACAGATCTGTACAGTAGTGCATTATTATTAAAAATATTGCACTCATTCTTTACTATACCTTATACTCTATAGGCCGGAGGAAAATGGCACAACAAATATACTGTGATAAAAAAAAAGCGTGCGCAACCTAAAATGAGTGATTCATTTGTCGTTTTGGATGCATTCATGCAAAAGTCTAATATGTAATGCTGAATTGAACTAAAATCACCCATCTTACATCAAAAGTGTAGCCCATGAACTTAGCTTTTCGGGTTTCCTAAAATTTGATGAGAACCAACATTGGAGAGCTAAAACATATGAAGTTTTTGGCTTAATAGGTTAATTGCTTGATAATTCCGTCATAAATTCCACCATTCCTGTTCCAGACTCAATATTATAGTCATATATATTGATGCTGGCTAATAGTAATAAGCTTAAGAATATGCAATGCCCGTCGTCAATTTGGCCAAAATCCACTCAGGCAGTCATAAAACAAGCAGACGGCTAAAACGAGCGGCGTGCGAAATCGTCTTGAACCATCGGCCACGCCCCCTCAAAAGCCCATTAAAAATATATAACAAAAAATAAAAGAACAAAGGAAGGAGGAGAAGGACATGGCGACGGAGTGCGGGAGGGGGGGGAGAGGAAAAGCAAAACGCAGTGCCATAACAGACGAGGAAAAAAGATGCCAACAAGGCAATTGTGAAATGTAAATGGCCAACGTAATAGATGTCCAACGTCTCCAGATATACTTAAAAAAAACCTTGCTGATTTAATAGTGTACCATGAAATTTAAGTTCTAAAAATTAACTGGAAATTCTTATTTAATCTTTACATTAAAATGTGTTTTAAAGTTCAGCAGTTGGTTGTGAAAAGTTATTGTTTAATGTTAAATAATTGTACTTTTAAAAAAAATAATTTTAGGGTATAATATTCAACATTTCTTATTGTTTTAAACTCTTGTAATTTATCTACCGTAGGTATTCTTAGCTTTATTTATATTGCTTAAAATTTAAAACAAAAGCCCTAAAATATAATAAAATATTCTATACTCTTTATTTATTTTTTAAAACCGTATTAATAAAACACTTGTCTGATTAAATTTTCCAATTTCATATATCTCAGCCCTCGAAAATTGCTTTCAGTGCAGTGTGGAGACTTTGTCTGAGACTAGGACTCCGGCAATAATTTGCAAATTTGCTCAAATAAATTCCATGCTGAGCGGGACAGCCGAAGAGCCTAAAATATGTTGTTCGGGGCTGACTCAGGGAAAATGTATGCAAAGCCCCTTGGAACGAATGCCACCCACTCCCATTGTCCTCCGTCCTTGTGCCACGTCCTCTCCTGCTCGGCTCGGAGGATTCCTGTCAATGATATGCAAAACATTGGCCCCGCCGACTAGGGCACATCGATTGCGTATTGTATGCAAGCCGGATGCGAAGCTGTTCCTGGTTTCGAATCCATATTCTGGATCGCAGCGTTGTCCAGCGGAGATAAGCGGCAATTGTTGCCAATTGGGGGCGCGGCATAAATAAATAAATAAATAATCGATTGCACTCCCGCCTTCGGAGCCACTCGGGCAATTAATTTGCCATTTGTCTGTCTGACTGTCGAAGTGCCTTGAAAGGCGACAAATCCCCCCCCTACGGCTGATAAGAACGAATGCGAGATACCACCACCACAGCGGCAGATACTCGTACTATACATCGATACATCGCGGCGGCAGTCACATATACATCTGTAGATACAGATACATTAAAGGGTGCATCGCTGAGCTCTGCGCGGCTTTGTGGGGTTAAGCTTCCGCATCGACAAGTATGCTTGTATGCGTTTCGGGGAGTGTGCTCGTATGTTTTAATGGTCCCTTGATCGTATACTGCGCGTTAAGCTGTGAATGTTGTAAAGGGCTTAATGCCACCGGCTCCTTTGCTTATTAAATTTGTAATTGCACCTTGAAAGGTTGACAATATTTACATAAATACTTAATAAGCAACTCGTATGGGCGTACGCCTGCATACATTCAATACAAATTATAGAAATTATAGTACGAGTAACAGCTGAAGCTACTAAATCTTAAGCAACTACATACGCATGTTAAATATTAAACAATAACTATTATTTCCCATTTTGTTTTTATATTTTTTTACAAAAAAAGAACCGGGTATATTTTAATCGTGCGAAAGCAAATTTCAGCGAAGTACGCGGTTTGCAAGGTAGCGGCAGAAGACAGCTGATTTAAAAAAAACAGACTTGTGTTGAGCTGGTACCACACATACATAGGTAGCCAATAGCTACATATTTGTGTTGCGACCGTCAACTTCGGATGACGTGCACATTTCGATTCCCCTTTGATCGAGACCTTCGCTTCACACATTCCCTTTCAACCATTAAAACCGAGCACTTGCTCACGGTGGTTTCCTTTTGATCGAGACCTTCGCTTCACACATTCCCTTTTCACCATCAAATCCGAGCACTTGCTCACGGTGATTTTCTTTTGATCGAGACCTTCTCTAAACACATTCCCTTTTCACCGTCAAATTCCGACCTTGGGAATGTTAATCCTCTTTTGTTCGAGATATTCACAGCTTTTTGTTTTTGGGACCACTGGAATGGATCACAGCATTGGAAGCTAGGGAGCGCCCATGGATGTTCAAAACGGTAAAAGCTAGAGACATCAGACAATAAATACAGAACATATGACCAAATAAAGTTTTACCCACCCCTTCCCGCGGCAATGCCATGCCTCTGCGCATGCTGGGTGACGTCATCCGTCTCTTCTTTGACTTCGATTCGTTCGCACGTGTATACATACAGAGGTGTGTGTATGTATGAACAATACAAACAGAAGTGTTTGTTTGTGTTTGCAAGTGCTGATTGTTTGTATGTCAAAAAACAACAAATTTGAAGAATTATTAGATAAAAAACAAAATGCATCATAAAAGTAAGAGGTAAGCAAATGGTATCGCGTTGTCGGGAAATCTTCACAACAGCGTTTCTACTTGTTTTTCTAAATGTGTGTGCATAATTTGCATCTTGGAAGATGCTTGCGTTCCAGGGCTGGTAAGCAGGGATACAGAGCATGGTAAAATCGACAGGATATCGATACATGGTTTATTGAAATTTTGGCAACCAGAAAAATAGTTTACTGAAATACATATCCATCGCTATACAAAAATTTGGAACAAGTTTTGTAATTATCATCTGATTTCGAATATTCCCTATAAAAATCCCCGATAGGTATGTCATCATTTTTGGTCCAAAGCTTATCGAGGTACATCCCACCACTAGCAGTGGAGGGAAATTTTTGACTGGAATTGGCAGTGGTCGGCGTATGCATTTTATATAAAAAGATGGATATGGCAGCATATCTTAATCAGTTTAGTGAGGATATTGTATGTTTTATTGACGCATACTCAAGTGGATTTGAAATCGCTGGGAAGGCCAGTGAAAGTAAGTAGTTTCACATAAAGCACGTAGTCGGGCTTCCTCAAGGTGTTTGTCCATTAACCATTTCATTGTTTGTCGCCCGCAGATGATTACTGGGATGAAGACACCGAATTGGCAGATTTGTTTAACGCTTCGTTGGCGGCAACTATGAATGTTTGCAAAAACATGGTGGATACAATCATGAACGCCATTGATGAGCTGCGAGTAGCGTTGGATTTTCTGTTGGTGCCCTGTGATCCCTCCATTGTGCCGGTGGTCGTGGAAGACGCGCGCAATACGCAAAGGAGCGTGGTGATGGAGGTCGACTTCAATACAACTTTCGTGGAACGCATGCTCAGCTTTCTTACGTTGCTCCATTCTCATCGTGACACAGCAGCTTTGACAGCAGCTCCGACTGCCAACAGCTCCGACTAAACGGCGGACGATCCCTACAACCTACGATCCTTACGATCGTTACAACCTGTTGACGATCCTTACCAACTTACAACCTGTTGCAGGAAATCGAAGGGGAGGAGGAAGCCAAAGAACTGAGCCAATGGACCCAAGGAAAAACATGTAAAACGTTTCCTCCAGCCCTTTTCAGTTTAATAACAAAAAGTACAAACTTTATTTAACAAAAGTATTTGTTCGATTTAATTGGTAAAACTGACATTAGCGAATTTTGCAGTTTGCAGGGTCGCAGACTTGTGTTGATCTGGTACCACACAATATCAGGCAATATCTATTTGTGTTGCAAAGATCAGCCGGTTACGCCCACTTCCGTACGCACAAATGACCAAATCGTGGTCCACAAGCTTCTCCATAGAAACATGCCGCAACACTTTTCTTCCGTAATGTTTCTCCATGTTCTACGAATCAACTGGAAACTGAGAACCGGGTATTTATACGAGTAGTTGCGGCACTCGACTATAATTGTTTCTTGTTTTTTTTTTGTAACGTAAGAAGCAAATCTCCAAGTCCCATCTATGCCTGATGGCTGAGCCATTTATAGGATTTCATAATGTTATGTTAAATACATTTAGCAAGCCGCTCTTTTAGTTTACTGCATAGCCAAGTACTCGTAAATGTAGGAAACTGTATCGCAATCAAAAACGGCTTAAGAATTTTAATCACCCAAGCTTACGGATAAATTTAATACGAAATTTGGCAAATACGTAGCCAAATTAATCTCCAGGAAATAATACATATTTATGTTTATGCCTAGCAATCACCCCCAGCCGCACAAAATTGTGCAAATTCTGGAATTCTGTTTTTGAATCTTGGCCCACAACAACTGGCAACCACTCCCGGCCAGATGTCTGGGGAAAACTTTTTGGCAAACTGCAAAATCCCGGCCAGCGTGGGCGATGGCGATGGCGATGGCGTTGCCACTGCCGCTGCCACAGTGCGACAGTTTTCATTGCCAGCGCGAGAGAGGAAGTAATTAAAACACAACTCAAAGGACATTTTAATTTAATCCCTTTGAGCTTGTCTCGCTGGCTGTCTCGTCGCCATCACAAACATGCGATGCCGCAAGTCTCCCGGCCAAAGTCTCCGTCTCCGTCTCAGGGCCGTCTTGCAGAAGCCCCAAAGAGTCGGCCAGAATCCGCGGCCACCTACAACCAGCCAACCAACCAAGCTGCGAGTCCTCCTCCAACCAGTGCCCGGGAATCGAGCATTCCGGCCAAGTCAAGTCGGGCCAACAGCAACGACAACAAAAAAACAAGAAAACACAAAATGGGAAATGGGAAAGCCAGGGAATGGTGGGGCGCCGATGCACTTTGCAGTCCGGAAGAGACAGCCATGCAGCATCGATGCTCGCTGGTGTCTTGTCCTTGAAGGACACTTGGAAAAATAGTATCCCCCTATAGATGGGATTCAATGAAAGCGATGCAGTTAAGCCAGAAACCACAGGCAGTTCTATCTTTGTTTCATAGATATTTTCCCAACAAGCTGCAAATCTTATAAGATTCTACATTTTCGGTTTTCTGGAATCAAAAACATTTAGAGCAATTTATTACATACAAGCAACTAATATTTGCGTTTAGTTTTGAGCGTTTTTAAAGAGCTTCACTTAAGTAAATTTATAAAAATTATGAACAATAAGCTAATTAATCCCAAAATTCCTGGTGACAACTATGAAAGCTACAAGAAGTGAAACTATTCTTTGTTAAGCATACCTATTCCTTATGATAATTTCCTCTATAATTCAATAATGCTCCCATATGTGGCAATCTCTATTTATCCTCTTTTAATTAATAATTTATCTGTTTTTTTAAGTGTAAGAAAACGCATAAATCATAACGCCTGGACCACCACCACTGCCTGCTTCTTTCTCCTAAGCCTGGCCATTCTCATTTGCCAAGACTTTCTTGTTTCTCGTTGCTCCCTTTTTGGTTGCATTTTATTTATGCCGACAGTTTATTAATGTCAGGCTGTGGGCGGGTGTGGGCGTGCCCAGCGATGCCAACTTGTAATTTTATTTGTTTATATACGTATGTATTGTATGTGTGCGAATGAACTTTTGATTTCGAAGCGGCCACACCACACATTGGCCTGCAATTCCGTGGCTGCAATTCTGTAACCATTTCCCACAGATTCGCAGCAACAGTCGCCCTTTGCCGTTGCCGTTGCCGTTCCGTACCGGTGACCATCTCCTCCGGATCCGTCTCCATCCTTCTCGGTCTCCGGTTCGAGTCTCCGGTTCGGTTTGCTCCGGACTCCGCCGCTTGTTATGCTAATTAGTTTTCGACGTTGACGTTTGCCAGCAACGCCGACGATGTCTTTAATTGGTTCTCATGTTGCTGCTGCTGCCGCTGCTGCTGCTTCTGCTGTTGGTGTTGCAGCTGCAGCTGCTGCTGCTGCTGCTGCTGCTCCTTTTCCTTCTGCTGTATTTTTTCTTCTTTTCTGTTTTTGCACCAGCCCACCGGCTCTCCACCCCCAATGCCCCATTCTTTGACACTTTGGCACTGGCAATTAGACTCCTTTTTCGGTTTTTTTTTCGGCTGGGTGCTGCAGGACCCAGGACTCGGCAGTGGCTGCAATTTTGTCACATTCGTTTGAAGTTCTCGGTCCACGGGGATCGATTTCCGGTGCATCGGGTTTCGGCTTTAAGGATCTCCGAATAAAGTTTTCACTCGCAAAGTTATCACCAAATTTGCAAGTTTTAAGTGCCATTCCCACTATAATCCCATCGGTTACACAAAATTAACTTTAACTCGCCTAATTACCACACTTGTTTTCGAAAAACAGCCCAACACGATTATCATTTTAGCACAAAAATGAAAAACTCATTTGAAAAAGTTTGACCAAAAAATGCAACATTACCTTGCACTACGATATCCACCGATATATTTATATTCCGGTCGTCAAACATGTCAATAATTTGCACCAGCCGGGGTGGCCATTCATCACTTAAAAACCCAATAGAATTACTTAATAGATTTAATTTATGCCTTTGTAATCGGACATTTTCGCCAGCACGATGATGGGCCACTGCCCACTGACGCTTTAACCCTTCGACGCCCCCACATGGGGGGGGTTGGGTGGTGCTTTTAACTTCTGATTGCGGGCACACACATCCATCATTATCATTATCAGGCGGGCAGGTTGTTGGTCCACAATTGCGTTTTGTTGTGCTAACCAAAACTGTCAACATTCAGCTGCCGGTTGATGGAACATCCGGGCTTAGACCCAAAACGTTGTGATAATCACCCGCAAGGATGCAACGGATCGGATCCCACATAACATGCGAATATATATACAAGGCGGTACACACATATATATATAAATTTATATATCTATATATAAGGGGAAACAGGTGGAAGCAGAAGGACATAGACACGGACATGGCCGTCGACGTGAACAGGGGCAGACGACAGGTAATAAACAATTCCATTTACCGACAGCTGTCGGCAAATAATGAAAAATTGAATAAAAGACGAAAACGCAGACAAGCCGACAGGACAAATGTTCTATAAGATTGTAAATAAATGCAATTTATTTTTTAATTGCTATATTAATTAAGAAATCGTTGTTGGGCAAGGGGGAGGTGGCGGAAATTCTAGGTGCCATAAACAGTTCAATATAAACTTTTATTTGGAAACAAATAAACCTCTTAAATGCTTTTACAAAAAAGTGTGTCAAAGGCATTGAATGACCAAGTTTTAAATACCTCCAGGGCAATCTTCAATTTGCAAATATTTATTTTAAAACCGAGTAGTTTTGCTTAAGAATTAATAAAATGCATATACATTTGTGGCGTCAATGTAAATAAACCGCTCGGACCTTGTTGGGATACCGGAAATATGAGCTGCATAAAAAATAGAGTGATGGATTGTGCATACGTCGCGTGGGCCAGAGGATGCGAGGCGAACACCGAGACCGCTGTCCGCCCACAAGCTGTCCAAATATGTTTGGTTTTTGCACCCCATCCCGTAGCCCCTGTGAAAACTCTCTGCCACCCTGCAATCCTGCAATCCTGGAACCCTGGAACCCGATGCCAATGTGGCGATGCAATGATGAGCGAAAAATTGACATGCACGTAATTAGTGACAAGAGGAGCTCTGGCCGCATGGCCTCTGCTGTTAGCACTTGATGAGCTTCATCCACCCACGACACTACACTCGCCCGCACAAATTCACATACGCACCGAGTGCGACCCCATCCGTACATACTCGTATATATATCAATTATGCCGTTTATGTCCAAATGTCCAAATGTTGAGAGGTGCCTGCCCGTCGGGGCAGAAATTAATTTTTTGGCTCTGACTCTTTGGCACACGCAGTTTCAGGTCCGGTTTCGGGCCACATCGAATCAGGAAGCTACTGACCGATGGGATACACTTAATTCTATATTGAGGTAGGTTTTTTTTAAACAAAATCTCGTTCTACTTTTGTATGCCTTGCTAGCGAAAACTTCAATAAATAAACATCTACACAGAGCGGTGATTATTGTTTGCTTTGAGTCTCAAATAAATCCCGGTTCTTAAAGTATTTAGTTTAACCTACCAGTTGCACTTGAATATTTGTTTTACATTCAACATTCTGGCTGTTAATCTTTGTGGATCTGCTTGTGATCTGCGAACGTTACCGAACTCATTCCGAATGCAGAAAAGCCTACTGCAGCTGGACATGAACGTGACAAACCGGAAATGGGGACCTGAAGCTGGGTAACGGGAAATGTGGAGGAAATGGGCGACGGCAAATGGCGAGGAGGGAGGGAAATGGGTGCGGGCATCGGCGTCGCCTGTCTCGTCAGCGTCACTTGTCACATTCACGTTGACTCTTCTGACACGTCGACAAATTGTCAACAACGTTGCCACCGAAGAAACCGAAGCGGCGAACAAAAACTAAGAAAAATGATCCAAAAATGCCCGGACAGGGCACTGGACGGGCTACTGGACGGTCCCGGCCTGCCCCGTCCTGTCCTGGCTTGGACTGAACTGAACTGAACCAAACTGGACGGGCAGAACGGAATGCCGCCTTGCGATGCTTTTGGTTGCATGTGGATGTCAAGCCTGTGGATGTCCTGGCCTGGCTTGGTTGGTTATCCTTTTTAAGTGGACCTGCAATGGGGGGNGGGGTTGGGACACCGGCTCCTCTATTAGCAGGCCGCTGGCATTTTCACGCTTTCGCTTTATGCGGCTCAGTGGATTTCAGTCGCACTTAACGGCATCAGTGGCACTGACACTGCCCTAGCTCCCTACCCGGGCTCCCTACCCGGGCTCCCTTGCCCAGGACACTCCACACACATTTATCAACGCCCGGCACAGCAGAATCTCCGGTTATGGCCATGGTCAGCTCCCGGTTACCAGTTACCAGTTACCAGTTGCCAGTTACCAACTCCCAGTAGCTCTTCAAGCATTTGCTGCTGAAAAATGCAATTCAGCACGATTTGCATTTTAGGTGCCATGGCCACGGCTTGCTATATCTATTGTATCTATCGCGCAGATGAACGGAATATATATAATTCTGTGTATATCCGGGAGGAGAGCGCGTGCCGGAGTGGAGGCCGCCAAAAAAATTCCATGCACTAACAACTGTACTGTACTATCAAAAATGTAGCGGCACATCAAATTTCCGATCAAAATTTACAATAAAACATTTAAGACATATCTTAATTATAAGTTAAACATTATCTGGTAAAAAGTTTTCTATATAAAAATGCATATTTTTATTGTATTGCTGCCATTAGAGCCGATTTGTTGTGTCCCATTGCTTTGACTTAATAATTAAGGCTCCGGTTTTTTGTGAGACTTGGAGGGCGCTTTTTCAGACACCATATATTTTATCTGCGGCGATTTTGTGCCGGCACATCAATCAAAGTAAATACATATACATATACACCATAGTAGTGTGCGGGGGCGGCAATTTCCATGCGAATGTGTTTCAAGTGCCTTTTGCAGTTATAAATTTCCGCACACATCCTGCGGAGCACACACGGAGGGAGGGGCCAACGGACAGGCGGACGGAATTACGGACATACGGACACGGAGGGGGGACACGGAATGCATTCCACTCACGGCAATGGGGGAAAGTGTCAAGTTAATGCCAGCAACAACACCAAAGGCAGCGTCGATGCAAGAAGCAGATATCCTGGCTGGTTGCCTGACTGGCCCCCGAGTCCTGGATTCCCATCCTTCCTTCCATTTTCCCGACCGCCCACACACATTACCTCCGACTAATGACTGCGTTGACGGCGTCATTTGCCTGGCAAGAAAAGGTAAAGCGAATCACAAGCCAAAAAGCGCACAGTGTACAAAAATATCTATGATCTTTTAAGTTCAAGAATGATTTAAAGTCGTTATATGTATTTAAAATGTAATTAACTTAAATGGCAGCTAACAAATATGGAATTTTTAAAATTGTATCAGACTTGAGAAGGTATTTTTTTATAAAATGGTTTTTACTTACAATTTATAAGGCTTTAGTTATAAGATATTATCCAATGATGGTACCTATTTGAATATATTTGAAATCAAGTATTACCCCTTACCCTTTACTATTAAATATGTCAATAATAGAAAGATATCATGTCTTGTTTTCAGTGTTTGCATACCTGTTGGCACTTGAAGAGCAGGCCAAACCGATTTAAGGACTAACAAGATGATCTTGAGTTTTTCCGCCTCGTGTTCACACCAATCTGTATTTTTGGCAGTGCACTGCAAGTTATAGTAATGATGCCACTTGGCTGACTTGTGTAGCATTTTGCACGGCTGCTGTTGTCGTTTAGCTGCTAAGACGGCGAATGCCAACATTTTGGACGCTCCACGAACTCCGGACTTGGTTCCCGGGACGCCGGGGCTCCGGACTCTTCAGACAAGTCAACAGGACTCGAGCTGACAATGATATGTGCCCGGCATTGTGGGGTGGAAAGTGGGACAAGGTGGGGCAGGGCGGAAATATTGCTGACAGTTGTGGCATATTATCATACGGCAATGTCCTTGCTACTACCCGTCCGTGTCCTTTCACATTAGCTCATCGCATCGCAGCGCAGCGCTTGGCATCTCCCGACATTTGTCGCATCCCGTGACAGATGCAGTTCCCATGTTTGCTGTATTTCAGTATCTTCAGCATCAAGATTCCATCAAGATTCAAGTGCCCGAGTTGCTCAAAAGGCGAGCTCCTCCGGCGCCTTTGATCCTCTGAAAGCTAAGGGCTTTCAGGCTGAAACTCAATTTGATGGAAAAATAAAGCCATGCCCATATCTACGGATAAAGAAACTCTATAAAATCAAAGTGATTTCAGGAAATATTAAATATTGAAAGTAATTTGGACACCTAAATATAACTAGGTACTAATATGTCCCATTAAAAACAAAATTCTCGATATTAATTAATAAATTTACGTAACATATCAGACAAAATTTGTGCAAAAGTTTCCATTGTCGACGCCATCTATTACTCAAACATTGGTGGTGGAAAATGTTGCTCAAACTGTCTCTAGAACTTTATAAAAGCTTGAAGTCAACAAAAATTCAAAAAGTAGGGAAATATCTTGAAAGGACATTTTATTTTACAGGACATTTAAGGGGAAATGTATAAAATACTTAGTTTACCTAACAATATGGATATGGTTGACATGCAGATACAAAATATTTGAAAAAAAAATTGATTTGTAAAAAAAAACCTACGGACTAGACCGAATCCTTGGACAAACTGTGCGGCTGAATGTCCATGAAGATGTCATCCACGTTCCTGAACTTCAAGGATATGCCCTCGACGAACTGCAGGTCTGCCATCTGGAAATCGCTGTGAAAATCAAAATTCGCCAGCATTTTCACCAGAAAGACCTTCATGATGAAGAGACCATAGCGACGCCCTGAAAAAGAGATTATTAAATGTAATATGATATATTTAACAAGTGTATCTATCTCGGAATGGAGAGGGTTTATTTACGTACCTATGCAGGACCGCAGTCCTTTGGAAAATGGCAAAAAGCTGTAGGAATGCCTTCGTGGTAGCTGCTCCTTCTTTGCCTGTTGACCATTATTCTGTGGCTGCTTTGGCGGCTCCTCCTCCTCCTGGTCGAGGAATCGCTGGGGATCAAACTGCTTGGCCGTGGATCCCCACCAGCGTTCGTCCCGCTGCATATTGAAGGTGTCCAGCACCACAATGCTGTTCTGCGGCACAATGACCTCCCGGCCCGACCTCAATGGCAACTGAAAGTCCCGGCTCACGTGGCGCAGATTCATGGGAACGGTGGCCAATAGGCGCAGGGATTCGCTGACAAAGGCGTCGAGGTAACGCAGCTGCTGCAGTTGCTCCAGACCCACATGACCGCAGCCGTTTTCCGGAACTACGGCGGCTATTTCCGCCCTCAGGCGTTGACGGATATCCCCATGGTTGGTGGCCAGACAGAGCAGGGCCAACATAATGCTGTTGGAGACGGTCTCAAAGGACACCAGCACCATGGACTGGGCCTCGTACATGATCTCCTCGAGTGTCATTTCCCCGTTGGCGGCCAGCTGGAAGATCTGTTCGATGAAAATGCGACGCTGCCAACCCGCCGAGGCATTGTCCTCGCCTGCGGCTTCTCTCAGCCTCCAGTTGCGGTGCTTCGTCCTCACAATTTCGCCCACGAAGTCCTCCAAGAGCTTACAGCACTTCGAGGACTCCGCATCGAGCTCCGGAGCCAGGAGGCGCTGCAGCATACCAATTTGCAGCCAAGGCTTCACCACGCGCACGGCGGATATTTCCAGGAGTCTGGGGAGGGTAATAAATGCATTGGTTTTCAATTGTTTCGCATACAAAAGGACCCCGGGCCAGGGGTTCCTGCAACTTAAATTATGTTAGAAAATTTAATTTAGAATGCACAACCACCTAGTACTTAGGAGCGGTCATTTCAGACTGTCTTTATTCTATAAATAATTAAAGGAATTCAACCAATACCGCTTTGAAACTATTTTATTCTCTTTACAACTGGAAATGAATACTAAATACTACTATATATTGATATGATGATTAGGTGAAATAAAAGGATCTCGCTTTTAAGATATTGGCACAAAAGCCATCAGAAGACAATGGTGCAAACTAATAAACCCTGCAATGTCTATAAAAAGGTCCCGAAATTCGATCGCATTTGATCGCTGTGAATTAATTAATTTTGTTTGACTTGAAAAGCTAAATTGAGATGTGTTAAACATGCAAAGTGATTACATTAACAGTCTATGACAGCTGTGGGAAGCCCTAGGCTCTTTCGGCTCCCAGAGCTTCCAAAAACAAAAAGCTGTGAATGTCTCGAACGAAAAGGAATCGAAATGTGCACGTCATCCAAGGTTGACGGTGAAAAGGGAACTCGGAACCAAAGGTTTTGAACGAAAAGGACTCGAAATTATCTCGCGATCGGAAGATTACGATGAAAAGGGAATGTGCGAAATTACACAAACAAAATATGTAGAACCAAAAAATCGGACGAAAACCCTTTTTTTCTGTTTTTTGCTCGCCTCCCAAGTTGAAAATCTTGGTCCACTGCTTCTCTATGGGTTTCTTTTCTTGTGGATTCGGTTAAAGATTTAAAAAATATAAATTTAAAAGCATAAACATTATAAAATGTAGCATTCACTACTCACCTTTTGTAGCTGTGGGCAATGTGGGCATCATCAATTTGGGTAAAGTTCGTTGGAGTGCCCATAATAGTTACTGCAAGCAAAAAAGCAATAAGTGATCAAATTATATAATAATAAATACTCGTAATAGAGGTACTAGAAAACATGTGCATATTTTCTAGTACAATAGGATTATATATTACGTACATATCATAAATAAAGCAATTAGGAATTATTTGGAACCGGCCATATGTCATTTGAATATAGTATTTACATTTTCTGTTGCAACAGTACGCTTTCCACAAACACTTGTGGTGGCAGACACCTCTCCCCATCCATTCCTCGAATCAATTGAAAAGCAAACAATCATAATTTGTGCAATGGGGATGGGATGGGGATGGGGTTCCGCATACGTGAGCCGCATGGAAACGGGGGGAACGTGTGCGCCCGTGAAGGGCGAGGAGGAATTCGATTCCTCCACAGACTGCGTTTCACCGATTCCGCAATGGAGTCAACACAGAGAGGTCACAATGCACTTGGAATGGCATTGCAAATGGCATTAATTATTGTTGGTTATTATGGGTAGCCTCAATGGTTGGAAAGAGTCGAAATAAACTTTAAAACTCACAGCAGGAAACCTCCAGAACAGCTCGACTGAGTAGGTCCTCGGCATCGGCGTACTTGACTCCTTTTCCATGAAGATTTGGGTCCGCTTTGAACTGCTCGATCATCTGGTTGCCCACGGAATTGAAGACATCAAAGAAGCTGGTCACAATGTTGTGGCCAAAGGCCGGATTCAGTTGCTTTCGGCGCAGTTTCCAGCGTTGCCCTAAGGTTTTCCATTATTAAACATATTAAACCTATTTCGCATATGTTATTTACCTC
The DNA here is from genome assembly GCA_021223825.1 of Drosophila ironensis. Taxonomy (NCBI): domain Eukaryota; kingdom Metazoa; phylum Arthropoda; class Insecta; order Diptera; family Drosophilidae; genus Drosophila; species Drosophila ironensis. The sequence goes on from JAJJHQ010006552.1 coordinate 381,643, forward strand.
TGGCATGCAGCAGTCCTCGGTTGGCAAAGAAGCCATCCTGGAGAAAGGTCTTGTCCAGACACTCGGGGGCATTTAGTATGGACTCCATGCCCGCGGGGTCATCGATGTAGACGAGCACTCGGGTGCCCAAAAGAATGGCCAGAGGTCGTTGGAAGTATATCCGCAGTTGGGTCACACGCTCCAGGATGCCTAAAATCAATGGGTGTAAATATGCTTATTAAATTTGCACTTCAATCTGTTTTTTTCCTTAAAGTGATCATAACCTGTCACAATTTCACATATTTTTATTTAGATAACACGGAAACGGTCTTGAAAAACCTACAAAAATATATATATTCATTATTTTATAGTAAAGTTTTGTAGGGCATGGATTGCAAAATTCACTGCTCACTTTATTTAACATAAGTAAATAAGTGTGTATCATTTAATTTAAGGTTTGCCACTCAGGTTTCACTATAAAAACAAACAAAAAATGTGCCATACAATAAGTTAAATATTATAATTTAACTTGTGGGTGATTGTCTAGATTATTAGATGGATTTTTCTTATGTTTCATCACTGTGGGTGACCGATATTTCGCTGATCGACTGAAAACTCAACTGTTTGGATGCAAATTGATGCAGAGCAGGAACCAGAGCAGTGGCTGCTGCACCACCCCCCGCCAACCGTTCAATTGCCAAATGAGGCGCCAGCATTTGCGCTGCTGGAAAGCAAGCAAAACCACCAAAAGCGCACCACACACCCACAGAGCCACCACCAAGTGCATGGCTTATACTTGGCCTTTGTGCGCTTTCGATTTGTTTCTTTTTGGCCTAATGCGGTGCTTTGTAGTCAACGGGCTAAGCAATTGTGGCTCTTTTGAGTTTTTTTGGTTTGCTTTTTCACTGGCCGGCGTGGGGAGGTGGTGTGGGCGTGGCAGTGGCTTTGGGAAGAGCTAACGAACCGATCGGTTGGGACAACAATAGACAACTGCCCAAAATACGACTGCCTGCCATTTGTCTATGAGAGAAGCACGGAAATTTATTAATTGCCTGGCAGAGGAGGTGAGGTGTTTGGAGGTTTTTGGCCCTAAAATTAATAAACACTCAAGAGTCTCAAAATTGAGTTGAGTGATTCGCTTGCTGAATATTTGAGGTCTTGGGGTAATAAGGAAATATTTTTAAGACCTTGATATAACATTCTTAATATAACACTCAAAGGAAAGGTGTATAAATATATGAAGTACCTTATACTGTAACTATTATTACCACTTATTTAAGTATACAACTTATTTAAATGCCTATTTCTGGGGAAGTATGACTTTGAAACCGTCTGTCTGTATGTATGAACACGTCGTTCTTAGATAGAAAGACGTGATTCTATTTGCTTTAGGTCCATTATATTTCAAATGTTTGCCACGCTCCTTTCCGCTTTTGTAATTTGCATTAAGCTGTATTTTATTTCACATATTTGACAATATCTCCGAGCCAGATTGGAGCCAGAGACATAATTTCCAAAAAACTGTCTATTTCTCCGAAATGGTTAGAACAAGACACATGTAAATCTTTTTGCTTGGAGCTAATAATTGTAACATCAATCCGTGTGCCAAGTATTATAAAGATCGGACCATAAATATAAAAGATATGGATATTATTTCTGCTGTGACTTCATTTGGGGTTAAATATTTAAACGGTAAAACTAAATGATTATGAAAATAGGTAGGTATATATTATCTCGTTGTCTCGATTACTTCTTATAACATCGTTTTCTTGTTGCTTGTACTAGGAATACTAATTAGGCGTAATCGAACAACCTATCATAATTGTATCCAATCAAATGTGCTGCTACCTTACACCAAAGGTTTCTTATGTGAATATGAGCTGCCTGATTGAGTGATTCAAAGTTCAAACTCCAAGAAATACACATCGCAAAGCTTCAATGGAAACCAGTAAGCAAATGAGGCACCCCACCCACCCATAAACAATAAATAATCGAGAATGCACAAGTGCATCGCGTTTCGGTTGTCGTCAAGTTGTCGGGCAGTTGTTTATAGTCTACGTACATACATATGTATGGTAATACAATAGATTAGATATTGGAAGCGGATCGTCGGAAAGAGCCAAACAAAGACTAATCGGCGGCATTTAATACCAATAATCCGCACAATCAAACGAGTGCATATTCCCAGACATCGGTCTCAATGAAATCCGATAATCTTATCTAACCAAAGGCCTTCTCTCTCGCAGTTAACCCTCTAAACTTTACGGCTTTACGGTTTAAGTCGTCGCTCAACCTTTATTCTATAGCTGTCAAAGGGTTAAGACTTTTAGATTAGTTACCTCTTTTTGCAATTGAAAGATTACTTCTCCGATCGGGTGCTCTGGGGCAGTAAGTCAATGGATTCAGTCGCTCGGAATCGCTCGAGGCATTCGATATGGCGCTGTGGCCGCTGGTGGTGATCTCCCTGGGACTGTGGCTCCTCGTCCACAAGTGGCCCCTCCTCCGGTTGGGCATGAGTCTGGCCGGTCCCTGGGCCTTTCCGCTCCTGGGCAATGCCCAAATGGTGGGCAAACTCAAGCCGGAATGTGAGTGCAGACCGCGCACGATCCTCGAAGATATACATCCATCCAGCTGGCAGTCATCTTTTTGGTCTTCACAGAGCTCCGGGACCGGTTCGGGGCCACCTATCGCCTGTGGCTGGGGCCCCAGCTCTGGGTGTTTCTCCACTCCGCGGAGGAGACGCGTCAGGCCCTCCACGATCCCAGCCTGCGCAAGGCGGAGACCTTCCTCCAGCTGGAGCCGCTGATTGGAAACGGTTTGCTGATCAGCCATGGAGCTCAGTGGACGCGGCAGCGTCGCCTCATGACTCCGGCCTTTCAGCCGCAACTCCTGCGCAGCTTTGCACCGGCGGTCAAGGGTCATGTGGATCGGTTGGTCCAGCGGCTGGCGGCCACCAAGGGGGCAAGTCTGGAGGTCACAGATCCGCTCTTCGCCTGCCTGCTGGATGCCATCGTAGGTGCGTAAGGTGATGCATCTGCCTGTGAATTTATAACTCGATAGTCCTTACTTTTGTTGCAAAAATTCAAATAATTCGAAGGTTTTTTTAAACTATAACTAGAAGTACTTACAAGTATTTAAGTAGGGTAATTTAATAGCTACCTATTCCACAGATCCCCTATTCTTGTTGCTTAAATATGACTTTAATTTAAAGTGTTTCAAACTAGAATTGCAAAGTAAGTAAGTACCAATGTATCTCTTATTTTCAGACACCTCCATGGGCACCCAACTGCACACACAGTCAATGGATCACTCACCTGTGGTCCTGGCCTTCCATCGGAGCAGTGAGCTGTTGTTCAAGCGAATGATCAACCCTTTGCTGGCCTCCGATTGGGTCTTCAGGCGCACCCAACTCTGGCGGGATTTGCGGGAGCAGCTGCAGGTTATTCACACGCTGATGGACTCGGTGATTGCCAAGAGGGCCCAGGAGTTGGAGGAACAGGAGAAGGACGCACCGTCTTCGGGCAGAGCCCGCAATCTGTTGGACACGCTGCTCCTGGCAAGATTCGATGGAGTTCCTCTTAGCCGGAAGGAAATACGCGATGAAGTCAATACATTTGTGTTTGCGGTGGGTACAAAATCGTAATTTATACCTTGATCTCCCGATATTCTGATAATTTTCAGGGTGTGGATACCACAACGGCGGCCATGTCCTTTGTGCTGTATGCGTTGGCCAAGCATCCGCAGGCGCAGAGTCGCCTCCGAGAGGAGTTGAAGGAGCTACCCGAATCCGAAAGCGCTGACTTGGATGCCCTGAATGAGCTGCCCTATCTGGAGGCCCTGATCAAAGAGGTTCTGCGACTCTACACCATTGTGCCCACCACGGGAAGGCAGACCACCAAAACCACCACCATCGGGGGCAGGAGCTACTGTGCCGGGGTCACGCTCTGGATCAACATGTATGGATTGGCCCACGACAGAGAGTACTATCCCGAACCGTATGCCTTTCAGCCGGAACGATGGATGAATCAATCGGAGCCGCCGCCGCCTTTCAGCTACATTCCCTTTTCGGGAGGACCACATGTCTGCATCGGTCGTCGGTACTCCCTGCTCCTGATGAAGCTGCTCACCGCCCGTCTGGTCAGGGAATTCCAAGTGGATTTCGGTCCGGAACAAACTCCGCTCCAGCTGCAGGCCCAAATGGTGCTGAAGGCCCGCGAGGGCATACATGTGCGCTTCCACAAATTGTCGTTGGACCTGTAAATAAAATTATTTAATTGAAATACATCAAATGAAGTTATTCTGGAGCACGGCAAGATCTGGACCGTTTGGCTTCAAGATAATGAATCCACATTCAAATCGTTTTTTTGAAAAGATTCGTTTGCCAATGGGATATCTAGTATACTTACATTTCAGTTTCAATTTTATAGTCAGCTACACATTTCCTTTCACGTTTATTGTTTATATATATTTTAGAGAACTTGTATTTTATTTTTTTTTGCATTTCCACTTCTGTTCCTCCTAGCATCCTGTGTGTGTTCGCGAGCATCCTGGCGTCGAAATCGGGTCCTGTGGCCACCGGTATGCGGAATTTTCTACGCGAAAACCGACAAATGGTGATGGACCAGCCTCCCCTGCATTTGTTTCTTGGATCTGGCGCCGCAGCCCTCTGCCCCGACCAACGTTTTCACAACTATCAACTGCCCACGGCCGCCTCGTTGGCCCGACGCTCTGGCCCTCCGCCCGTATTTTTGGCGGAGGCTCAGCGCCGTCTCATGGGCGGCACCCGGCTGCGGATAAGCCGGCGCGGCTACTCCGAAAAGCAAATCCAAACGGAGGACATCAGCGACGAGCAGTTCCTCAACGCGGCCCTTCTCAAGTGCTCCCTTTCGGAGTCGGGACAATCGCGCAGCGAAGGCGACGACCCGGCGGAAGGCGTGTGCTGCGAGAGCGAGGCCGATTCCAGTCCCGATCTGCTCCTGCGTCGCACGGCATCCAACTTCGAGCTGGGCAGGATGCCGGAGCAGCGGGACGCCTACCAGCCGGGACAGTACACACTGCACCGGCCGCTGGGCGGCCTGCTGGGCATAGTGCCCGGCGGATTGGACCACCTGGGCAGGCAGGAGCCCGAGGGCGGGGACGCAGGCAACCAGGAGCCTCAGCAGCAGTCCGGTTGCAGTCGCAGCGTACGACAGATGGCCATACCAGAGGTGATAGATGTGGTGGACCAGGAGGATGCCCTCAGCCTTATATCGCGGGCAGGGGAGGAGGGATCACCGCCCGATGAAGGGCCCTCGGTGGAGCAGCAGCAGACGCAGGAGGCTCTAAAGAAAAAGGAGGAGCCGAAAGATGGAGAGCAAGAAAGGGGTCCAGGATGCAGGAAGAATCCAAAGGACAGCCTGACGCTGCTGCCAGAGGACCAGCGATTAGAGCTCCTTGAGGCTGCCCGCCAACGGCAATCCCAGTTGATTGGCGAGTACAACAGACTGCCCATTTCCATGGGCACGCTGCGGGTGCGAAACCTGAAGCGGATCCTGGAACAGCAACTGGACGTGGTGGACAGCGACCTGAGCGTGCTGTCGCAGGCGAGGGTCTTCGTACGGCAGCTGAGCGGCAGCGCGATCTGTACCGATTCATACTAAATACACACATACACATGGAACGGCAATTCCGAAGAAAAAGTATAGGTACCCAAAACTATCAGAAACTCAGTAGTTTCGAATCGATAATCAATAAAAATCTGAAAACCCATGCAATCAACCTGTTTGGGTCAAGATGGTATGCGAACCTAACCTGCTGGCAAATTTTTTTAAACCTAACCTAAAATTCAAAAGAATTCGAATTCACGTGCTTTTTTCAGACCTAACCTCAAAGCATCCATGAAGCTTCAAATGGCGCCAATTTTTTTAATGATGCTAGCGATGAGCAGCACACAGCTATCGGAGCGTATATCCATTTGGGATTTTCACTGAATACTAAATTCAGTATTTTTGGCCTCATATTATTTGGTCATTTTAGAATTTAATTGTTAGCTTAAGCAAGTGTCATTAGTTTTTTATTGCTCCCAAGTAAGCGAGATAATATCGCAAATGGATTTTAAATGGCTTATGGCTTTATGTTTAAAATATTTCAACTCCTTTTAAATTAGATTATTACCATAGCTGTTCAAAAGGTAAAATTTCCTATTGGGAATATCAACTGTTCAATAAGCTCTATCTCGCTTTGGTAATCTTCTCCAGATATCTCTACTAATAGGATCGTAATCCTCTTCAGCATTCGTATTGGATCCTCTGCTAACGACAAATTTTCTATTGTAGTTCCACTAGTCAAAAGCGAACTTGAAGAAATACCATTTTGCGGGCAGACCGCAGCTTCCAGTATTTTCGTGCGCGAGTTTCCGTCTTAAGACCGTCGCGGGGCACGAGCGCGAGCCGCATGGCATTTGAGCCAATTGCCGCTACACTGTCTGGCCACACCGCCTGACCACACTGCAGAAACTATTAGGCTCGCGCAAGAAGCGGAAGACGAAAAGTGCAAAAACGGGAAGACGGGAAAATCGGGGAATCGGTGCAAACGAAATCGAATCCGAAACCGAATCCGAAAATCCGAGTCCGAGTCTGAGTCCGACGATCAAAACGAAGTGAAAAGCAGACTGTGGCTGTTGCGCGGAGTGCAGTGCCGTGTGAGAAATACGTCAAGCTCTGTTCGTTCTCAAAAATTTTCCTACACATCCACGAAGCGGAGCAAAATTTATGTTTTCGGCGAATCTAATAATTTTCTTTTTTTTGCTAAACACACAAGAACAAGAGCAACAAGCCACTGAAAAAAAAAGGGACGGGCAGCGCGCACACACACCGTTACAAGCACTCACACACACATACATACGCCCATCTTGTTGCCACCGAAAACAAAAACAACAACGGTAGTGTAGCAGCAACAGCAACAACAACACTACTACCGCACGCACACTGCAAAGGCAAAAAGGAGAGCAAAAGAAACAAAAAACAAAAAAAAATCTCAGAGCAGGCGAAAATCGGCAAGTGAAGCAAGGAGAATAACAACAACAATCAGTGATACGGCAAAAAGCTCAGGCACACACGCTTTGGGAAAAAAGCGCAAATAAAGCGCAACAACAACCGAAAAAAAAGCATAGAAAAGCGAAGAAAAGCCACAGATGCATTCGATTGCAGTGTAGTTTGGGAAATTGCAGAAAATTCGCGGAAAACAATAAACAAAAAAAAATACGAAAAACGAAAAAAGAAAAGTGAAAAACCGTAGTGGTGTGAGCTGGAAAAGCTGGAAAAATAAAAACAAAAAAGAAACCTACATTTTCCGCAAAAAAAAAAAACGGAGAAAAGCCGAAATTGTTATCGAATAATCGGCAGCAGAGCAGCGGCGATATTTATTTATAATTTTTATCAGGATTGACAAGGTAAGCGAGCGCCAAAAATTCCATGCAAAAACATGTATAGGGTCCAGGGCGGGAGGGGGAGGGAGAGACGGAAGGAAAGTGCTGGAAACTCGTGGTCGGGAATTTTCCTGCCAGTCATCCTGCTCACACACACATGCAAACATAGTTGTTTTTGTCTCTCCGCCTAGGCAGAGCGCTTCCTTTTTCTCTTTTTCTTTTTCTTGTTCTTTTTCTTGTTCTTGTTCTTTTTTCTTATTTTATTTTTACTCGTTTCTTTTTTCCTTTCTTTCCTTTTTTTGGGGGGGTGCGACGAACACAGGCGCCGCCCAGCGGCCAGCAGCCGAAGCATACCCACGCAGGATACAGTGAGTGAAGGCGAGCAAGAGGGGAGACGTGACAGGAGGAGAGGGAGCCCCGAGCACCACCAGCCGAGTGCACCATAAAATGGAAATAGAAACAGACCAATCAATCGAAGCAATGGATACCCAGGACACCCAAGAGGTCGAGATCATCACCAGTGACCTCCAGCAGCAACAGCAACAGCAGCAGCAAAATCAGATGCAGGGCAACCAACAGCAGCAGCAGCAGCAGCAGCAACAGAACTCACCGCCCCAGCTGCCAAAGTTTAAAAATCTGATTCAAAATCAGCAACTTCACGCTGTGGGAGCCGTCACCCAGTTACCCAGTGAGAACGGCAACGTACCGCCCCAACAGCTCTTGGCAGACAGCAGTTCCGCCTCCTTTGGCAACAACGATTCCGCCGAGGCCATGCCCATGGACGACGACACGAAGGAGGATCAATTCCGTTCGGAGACAACCTTCTCCTTTACCGTAGAGAATGTGGGACAGCTAAAGTCGCAGCGCCTGTCGCCTCCCGTTTATGTACGCATGTTGCCATGGAAGATCATGGTCATACCGAACGATCGGGCCTTGGGATTCTTCTTGCAGTGCAACGGAGAGAATGACTCGACCTCATGGTCGTGCAATGCCATCGCCGAGCTGCGTCTCAAGTGCCACAAGCCGGACTCTCCGCCCTTTGCACGGGCCAAGATCAAGCATCTGTTTTACTCGAAGGAGAACGACTACGGCTATTCGAACTTCATCACCTGGCAGGAGCTGCAGGACCCCGACAAGAAGTATGTGCACAACAATAGTATTACGCTGGAGGTGCACGTCATTGCCGATGCACCGCACGGTGTCTTGTGGGACTCGAAGAAGCATACCGGTTACGTTGGCCTCAAGAATCAGGGGGCCACTTGCTACATGAATTCGCTGCTTCAGACTCTGTATTTCACCAACTCGCTGCGTCTGGCCGTCTATCGTATACCCACTGAGGCGGACGATAGCACCAAGTCGGTGGGCTTGTCGCTGCAGCGTGTTTTCCATGAGCTGCAGTTCGGCGATCGCCCGGTGGGCACCAAGAAGCTAACCAAATCGTTTGGCTGGGAGACACTCGACTCGTTCATGCAGCACGATGTCCAGGAGTTTTTGCGCGTCCTTCTCGACAAGCTTGAGTCGAAGATGAAGGGTACATGCCTGGAGGGCACCATACCGGGCCTCTTTGAGGGCAAAATGTCGTCGTACATCAAGTGCAAGAACGTCGACTACAATAGCACACGCTACGAGACCTTCTATGACATTCAACTGAACATTAAGGACAAGAAGAACATCTACGAGTCCTTCCAGGATTATGTGGCCTCCGAGACGCTCGAGGGCGACAACAAATACGATGCCGGCGTCCATGGTCTGCAGGTGAGTGTCCCCCCAGCACTGATATCCTTAAAATTTCCTACTTAAATGTGTCATTACTTCAATTGTTTCTTAGGAGGCCAGCAAGGGCGTCATCTTCACGTCATTCCCGCCCGTGCTGCATCTGCATTTGATGCGCTTCCAGTACGATCCCATCACCGACAGTTCGATCAAGTACAACGATCGCTTCGAGTTCTACGAACAAATCAATCTCGATCGCTATCTGGCCGAAGGCGAGAAGACCTCCGCCGACTATGTACTCCATGCCGTGCTGGTCCATTCCGGCGACAATCACGGCGGTCACTATGTGGTCTTCATCAATCCGAAGGCCGACGGTCGCTGGTTCAAGTTCGACGATGATGTTGTGTCCAGCTGCCGCAAGCAGGAGGCCATTGAGCAGAACTACGGGGGCATGGACGATGAGATCTCGTTCCATGCCAAATGCAGCAATGCCTACATGCTGGTCTACATACGTCAGTCGGAGTTGGAGCGGGTGTTGAGCGATATACCGGAGAGCGAGATATCAAGCGACCTGGTGGAGCGCCTCGATCTTGAGAAGCGCATCGAAATGGCGCGTCGCAAGGAGCGCAGCGAGGCCAATCTCTATGTGTCGGTGCATGTCATACTCGAGGAGTACTTCGAGGGCCAGCAGAAGCGTCGTCTCTTCGATCTGGAGAAGACACACCAGCGTCCGTTCAAGCTCAAGCAGAACCAGACCGTCGACGAGCTGGTCGAAATGTTTGTGAAGGGCTTTGGCGTTTCGCGCGATCGCATGCGCATCTGGAATATGTGCACCGCCCAAACTCAAAAGTTCCTGCACTTTGACTTCGAGGCCGAGGGATCGCGCACCATTGAACAGATACCGACATCCCAGAAGCCCTGGGTCATCTTCCTCGAGCTCGCCTCGCCCGAGGACAACGCTCCCCTGCCGCCCTTCAATCCGCAAACCGATGTCCTGCTTTTCCTCAAGTTCTACGATGCCCGCAACAAGCGTCTCAACTACATTGGCTGCACCCAGCAGCCGCAGAGCCGTCGCCTGATCGATCTGGTGCCGGAGGTGAACAGGAAGCTGGGCTTCGACCCGGACACCGAGCTCACTGTTTTCGATGAGTACGCCGACAAGAAGGTAAGATTTTCATTGCCCTTGCCACCCCCGGAAGCCCAATCCTAATCGACAATCCTCTTTGCAATCCCAGGTGGCCAATCTGTGCGAGCCCCTTGAGAGTGTGCTGTTTATACCGCAGGATCACCTGCAGGGACATATCTTGATTTTCGAGCGCGAAAACGTCGACCCCAAGCTCGACCTGCCCACGGTGGAGGACTACTTTCTCGATCTGGTCTACCGCATCGAGATAATCTTCAGCGACAAGTGCAACCCCAACGAACCGGACTTTACGCTGGAGCTCTCCAATCGCTACAACTACGAGCAGCTCACCAACGCTGTCGCCGAGCGCCTCAACACCGATCCCCAGAAGCTGCAGTTCTTCATGTGCATCAACAACTACAAGGAGACGGCCGGCAATGCGGTGCCATACACCTTCAAGGTAGGCTTTGTCTGGTTTCCGGTTCTTTATGCAAATGGTAGATAATCTTGTGCAAAACATGTGCCAGTGTTTTGCCAAAGTTATTCGATAGCGTTGTTATTATTCAAGCTAAATCCTCCCCATCGTAGGCTGATTTGGACAAGTGTTCTTGTAGCTACTGCTGCTACTATCTTATGTTACGAAGTTATGACTCTGTTTCTTGTAAGATTTAAGTTGCAACTGCTTCTGAGAAGCGGTTTCTAGGAAATTCTAATACGACAGCTATAGATAACTCATATTACAAACCCCCAATTGGAGTAGTGTCTGCGATTCTGTTCTTTGAATGCCTGATTTTCCTGTTTACGCTTCGCAGAAACTATATCGCCTTACAGGCGACTTGGGATGTGAGAATATTTGTAGAAAAGCTAGCGGTTACTCCAATTATCATTCGCAAAATGCCTAATCTATTAGGTTACCTTAAGCGAAAGGCTTGCAATTGATTTTCTTGTTTATGCTTCACAGAAACTATATCGCCTTACGGGTGCAGTCTATTCTTGGACTTGGGAGTTGAGAATATTTGTAGAAAAGCTAGCGGTTACTCCAATTATCATTCGCAAAATGCCTAATCTATTAGGTTACCTCAAGCGAATGGCTTGCAATTGATTTTCTTGTTTATGCTTCGCAGAAACAATATCGCCTTTCGGGTGCAGTCTATTCTTGGACTTGGGAGTTGAGAATATTTGTAGAAAAGCTAGCGGTTACTCCAATTATCATTCGCAAAATGCCTGATCTATTAGGTTACCTCAAGCGAAAGGCTTGCAATTTATTTTCCTGTTTTCACTTCGCAGAAACTATATCGCCTTACGGGTGCAGTCTATTCTTGGACTTGGGATGTGAGAATTTTTTGTAGAAAAGCTAGCGGTTACTCCAATTATCATCAGCAAAATGCCTGATCTATTAGGTTACCTTAAGCGAAAGGCTTGCAATTGATTTTCTTGTTCATGCTTCGCAGAAACTATATCGCCTTACGGGTGCAGTCTATTCTTGGACTTGGGATGTGAGAATATTTGTAGAAAAGCTAGCGGTTACTCCAATTATCATTCGCAAAATGCCTGATCTATTAGGTTACCTCAATCGAAAGGCTTGCAATTGATTTTCCTGCTTACGCTTCGCAGAAACTATATCGCCTTACGGGTGCAGTCTATTCTTGGACTTGGGATGTGAGAATATTTGTAGAAAAGCTAGCGGTTACTCCAATTATCATTCGCAAAATGCCTAATCTATTAGGTTACCTAAAGCGAATGGCTTGCAATTGATTTTCTTGTTTACGGTTCACAGAAACTATATCGCCTTTCGGGTGCAGTTTATTCTTAGACTTGGGATGTGAGAATATTTGTAGGAAAGCTAGAGGTTACTCCAATTATCATCAGCAAAATGCCTGATCTATTAGGTTACCTTAAGCGAAAGGCTTGCAATTGATTTTCTTGTTCATGCTTCGCAGAAACTATATCGCCTTACGGGTGCAGTCTATTCTTGGACTTGGGATGTGAGAATATTTGTAGAAAAGCTAGCGGTTACTCCAATTATCATTCGCAAAATGGCTGATCTATTAGGTTACCTCAAGCCAAAGGTTTGCAATAGATGATCTTGTTTATGCTTCACAGAAACCGTCTACAAATTCGAACATGGCTTGGCTCTTGTTTTGATTCAAGTGCATTCCTAGATTTAACCGCTTAAAGTTGTAATTAGCAAACAGAAATATAAACAGGAGAGGTATAGTTAGCTTCGCCTAGGTTATCTTCCTGTTTATGACTCTATTGTATTCCAAGAACCCTTCCCCTTTGATGCGCTGATATCTAAAGATTGTAATTTCTCTTGAACCCCGCAGGGCACGGTGAAGGATCTGGTGTCGTGCTCCAAGCAGAGCACCCCCAAGCGCATCTTCTACCAGCGCCTCTCGCTGAGCATCCACGAGCTGGACAACAAGAAGCAGTTCAAGTGCGTGTGGGTCAGCACCGATCTCAAGGACGAAAAGGAGCTGGTGCTGTACCCGAACAAGAACGACACCGTCAAGGGCCTGCTCGAGGAGGCAGCGAAGAAGATCACGTTCGCCGAGAACAGTCGCCGCAAGTTGCGCCTAATGAAGGTTAGCAACCACAAGATCGTAACGGTGTGCAAGGACGATATACCGCTGGACACGTTGCTAAAGACCAGCGAGTCCATCACGACAACGCAGGGCGCCCAAAAGACGTATCGCATCGAGGAGGTGCCGGCCGATGAGTCGCAGCTGGCGGAGAACGAGCTGCTCGTCCCCGTGGCCCATTTCAGCAAGGAGCTGTACAATTCGTTCGGTGTCCCCTTTTTGGCCAAGGCCCGTCACGGTGAGCCGTATGGGGCGCTGAAGCAGCGCATCCAGAAGCGTCTCAATGTACCGGAAAAGGAGTGGGAGAACTACAAGTTCTCTGTCATCACCATGGGTCACAATGCTGATGTTAACGACAACACGCCGGTGGACCTGGATGTGTATCGTTCATGGACCAGCGGCCAGTTGCCGTTCTTTGGCATGGATCACATCAACAAGTCGCGCAAGCGCAGCTCGTTGAACTTCTCCGAGAAGGCCATCAAGATATATAACTAAGCATACCGGTGACCCCGGGGACGATGAGAAGGCGCAGGACGATAATAAACAGTAGTAAGAAAGTATCAAAGTAAGGAAAGAAAGTAAGGAAAAGCGTTAGATGAGGACGATTAGATGAAGGACTATTGACCAGAAGCAAGAGGAGCAGCAGGCAGTACTGGAAGCTGGCCCAGGCTGAGAAGGGATATACTAAGCACGGATACCCGATAACACACACACACACAACACACATTTTTTGGATATGAACAACAAGGATAAAAGGGGCGTCATGAGCGGCAAGAACATCTGGAAACTGGAAGGTGGAGGCATCAACAACGTGTCGGAGGAGTCATCTCCCGCTGGGAGGACTGAAAACCAAGTGAACGATCAGACGCGCGTCCAGGTCCCGCAGCCAACGCCGCGAACCCATTTCCTGATGTCCTTGTCTCGTAAACTTCACACACGGCACCGCACACAGCAAACAAAATGATAAATCATGGTTTCGCCCCTAATTATTTTAAATATATGAGTTGAAATTTTTTTTTTACAAAAAAAAAAACAAACAATTTTGTACTAAGTCATATATAATTATTTATTTTAACACCCGCCCGTAGCAGAAGCATCAGCACACGCACACGGCACAGGCCTCACCGACTTGGTATTCCACCGGTCAAAAAAAACAGACGAGAGAGTATCCATCCGCCGATCCCCCGGCCCGGCCGCATGCACGGATGATCCTTTTTGCGAGAGTTCAAGTGACTTCAATTTAGGCTTAGGCTGTGTGTGTGTGTGTGTACTCTATGCTATATAAATATATTAATAATACCATTATTCTTAATCGATATTTGTTTAATCGCAGGCAGCAGCAGCGGGCAGTCCTGCTCCCGCCGTTGTCCTGTTGTAAATAAGCGTTCGTTGGCGAAAATACGTTCGTATGTAAACAAAACACAACAAAGCAAAACAAAACAAAACGAAACGAAACATTGAAAGGCGATACTAAGCTAAAAACTTAACGAGGTGTAAGAGAAGGCAGCAGGAGGAGAATGAGAAACAATGTTTGAATGTTAGGGCAGCTGTAAAACGCGTTAAAAACAAAACGGAAACAAGTATAACTTTAAAGATTAAAACGGGAAGGAAGAGTCAAAAAGAATGAGACGGATAAACCGGAAACCGAAAGAAATAGGGATAGTAGGGCGGGCGCGCGCAAGCGAGCAACAAAATATATATATAACATATGTTTCAAACAACAATTATTTGTGATTTTAAAGCATGAAATGATATAAAACTGTACGCAACCGACTAGGACAACATGATATATTAATATAATAAATAACTATAAATCGATGGTTTAGTGCTTCTCTTTGTTAAATGTAGCGTAAAACGACATGCGAATCCGAGAGCTAAAAACTAAAAAAACATATTTGAATCGGAACACAGAGCCCCTCAAACAAAAGAAAGAAACAAAACCATACAATATACTACTATGCTATTAATACTATTATTTATGCAGCAAATAATTCAAATTATTTATGTGTAAAAAAAAAGAAACAAGCGAATCAACAAATAAATATCAAGAATTCAGTTGAGTGTAAATATCTGTGTACCACTTTGTTTCACGACGGGGGGAGGACCTTACGCAGATTGATGGATCTGCTGTAGACCAGCGGTGGGCAGCCATAGGCTCTTTCCAGTGCTTCCAAAAACCAAAAACCTGTGAATGTCTTGAACGAAAAGGAATCGAAATGTGCACGTCATTCGAAGTTGATGGTGAAAAGGGAACTCGGAACCGAAGGTCTCGAACGAAAGACTTAGGACTCACAGCGGCTACGTTGCACCTATAATTCTTCCTAAAATCAACCCCTCTGCACAACCCAATTGAAACCAACGAAATCACGTCTTTAGGTCGTAATCCTTGAATGGACTCGTTTGGCAACTCGTTATTAAATACTCGCATATGCGTAGGCTTATGCTGAAACTTAGGACCTCATAGCGGTTAGGTTGCTTCTGTAATTCTTCCTAAAACTTTCAATCTAAACCGCTCTGCAAAATCCAATTTAAACCAACGAAACCACTTCTTTAGGTCGTAATCCTTTAGTGTACTCGTTTGAATACTCGTTATTACCCACTCGTTTATGCGTGTTCTTATTGGGACCTAGCGGCGGTTAGGTTCCACAGCGTTAGGTTGCATCTGTAATTCTTTCAAAACTATCAATCTAAACCACTCTGCAAAATCCAATTTAAACCAACGAAATCACTTCTTCGTAATCCTTAAATGGACTCGTTTGGAAACTCGTTATTAGGAAACTTAGGACCTCACCGGTTAGGTTGCATCTGTAATTCTTTTTAAAATTTTCAATCCAAACCCTTCCGCAAAATTCAATTGAAATCAACGAAACCACTTCTGTAGGTCGTAATCCTTAAATGGACTCGTTTGGAAACTCATTATTACTTACTATGCTCACATATGCGTAGGCTAATGCAGAAACTTAGGACCTCACAGCGGTTAGGTTGCATCTGTAATTCTTTCCAAAACTATCAATCTAAACCACTCTGCAAAATCCGATTGAAATCAATGAAACCGTTTCTTTAGTTCGTAATCCTTTAATGGACTCGTTTGGATCTTGTTATTATCTATTTGCATGGACTTAGGGAGAAACTTAGGACCTAGCAGCGCTTAGAACTTGCGGCGCTTGAGCAGCTCTGGACGCCAGTTGACCGGGTGGGTTTCCTCGGTGGCCTCGTCGTCCTCCTTGTACACCTTGATGGTCTTGTCAGCCTCGGCGGTGATCAGGCGCGTGCCCGAGTGGTCGAATTGCATGGCAAAGATGCCGGCCTCGCTGTCCATGGAGCCGGGCTGGACGGGCGCCTGGAAGCGCTGAAAGTTGTAGCCGGTGCGCCAGTCCCAGAAGAACATGGTGCCGTTGTCGCCTCCCGATACCAGGACCCCCTCATTGTTGGCTGCCATGCAATTGATGATGGCCGTGTGGCCGGTGATGTTCTGCACGAAATTGCCCTCCGGGCAGCGCCACTGCTTGATGTTGTCCGGCGATGCGGAGGCGAACATGTAGAGCGACGGATGCAGCACAACGGTGCGCACGGACTTCTTGTGGTTGGTCAGGGTGCAGACGCTCTTGCCGGCGGCCAGGTCCCACAGGCGCACGGTGGAGTCGTGCGATCCGGTGATGATCTGCGGATTGGTGGCCTGGGCCACCACGCTCGCCACGGTGTTAGTATGCCCGGTCAGGGTGTGCACATTGGCCTTGGTGCGCATATCCCAGATGCGAGCGGTCGAATCGCGGCCGGAGGTGGCCAAAACATCGATGGTGGGATGCAGGGCCATCGAATAGACGGCCGACAAATGGCCGTGATAGTGACGAATCACCTTGTTGTACTCCAGGTCCCAGCACTTGACCTGGCGATCCTCGCCGCAGCTGAACAGATACGGATGCTTGGCGCTGACGGCCAACCCACGGACGGTGCTCACATGGCCGGTGAGCGAGAGCTTCAGCTTGCCGCTGGCAAGGTCCCAGATCTTGATCACACGATCCCCGGCTCCGGTGGCGAACCACTCGTTGCCCGGCTCGACGGCAATGCAGCGCACCCAGCCCAGGTGGCCGGAGATGACGCGCGACAGCTTCCAGGGGGCGTGCCAGCGCGGCTTCGGGATGGTCGGTGCCTTCTTCGGGATCAATTGCAAGTTGCTGGCCCCCGATGTGGAGGCATCTTTGTCGCCATCGGGCAGCGAGGCGCGCACCAGTGAGGTGTTGGCGGCATTGGCCGACAGCGGGGCATTGCCGCCTGCCTTCTCCGGGATGTGTTTCATCACCTGCCCGGCGGCGGAGGCGGCGACGGAGGAGGAGGAGGAATTGGCGGGATGGCCACTTACCTCGGTGCCGTCGGTGAGGGCAAGCTGGGGCTTGTCATTGGCGGCGGGCTTGCCGGCTGTCTTGTTTGCCTTGTCCATTACCAAGCCGTAGGTATCCTTGGCCTTGATCGAGCGACGCAATTTTTCCCTGAAAGCACCCGAGACGTACGTACGTACAAATGATTCAACTGACCGGTTGATACTGAAAAGTTACTCACAAGCTGTCGTCGATCTCGGGCAGGTTGCCTTGATTGGAAACGAACAGGTCATGTGTTCGCTTCAGGGATCTGAATATCAGCGTGTGCACGCTGTGTTTCTGCACGTCCTCCATGGCTGCGGGGCGGGGGGGGGGGAAGGGTCCAAAATATTTGTTTACTTGCGAAAGTTGGACAAAACGCGGCTGCCGGTCAGCCAAACACACGGCAGTGTGGCCGCACTTGCGCGGCGCGGAAAAACCAAAAACCGGCCGGCTGGGCAGCGGCGGCCCACTTTTGCATCATTTCGTAAATAATTAATTGCATATAAATAATAAATAATACCTATATTAAATTATTAATAATCATTTCTGAGAGGCAAACAGAGGTTTAAGGTTAAATGTTTGCATTAATAAAGTTCGAAACGAATAAAAACAAATAAATCTTGGTGAAAGCCTCTCTGGCCTACACTTTAAATAAAAATAAACGTTATTTAAACGTGATTTGTATTAAATTAATATATTAATAAACATACTACTAAGACAGCTAGGTTGCATAAGTAAGATTTCAAATATTATGATATGCAACTTTTTCGGTGCCTTTACATAACATAAAAATGATTATTTAACTACGAAATTAGCCTTGATATATATTTTTTAAATTTAATATCATTTTAAGAAACAAATACCAGGTCTACAGCAAGGTTACAACCAAAGCCAGAATCTTATACGTTACTACCTTCACGCGGACTAGATTATTATTTAACCATTAAATTAGCGAATTTCCTGTTAATTTTCATGTTAATATTAATTTTAGAAATAGATGCAAAGACCACAGAAAGGTTGAATATTATGGTATCAAAATAGCGATCCTACCTTCAGAAAATAAAAATAATGATTTTCCAACTACTATATTGAATTGGCCTATTTTCTTTTTCTATATCCTAATGTTTATTTAAGTTCCACTAAAGGGGGCACTTCTAAATTACAATTTAGAAACATATTCGATACTAAAGATCTATTCTTTATTTATCAAACAAGATTCAAAGCAATGTAGAAAAATCAGAAGTTATAAGTCACAAAACATCCTCAAGTTCCTTAACAGCTGCCAAATCTATTACAAATTTGAATACTAACAAATCTTTTAAGTAATTTTCTAGTAATATAATGTTCATTCTACATAGTCATAACCCATTAGTCTAGTTTTACTGCAAGCCGAAGGCCTTGCCTGCTCTGGCTCTTAGCCCTAAGTTAGCTCTTAGATTTATACTACTTGTTAGCTTTAGATAAATAAATAAATATTGTATTTCTGTACAATAAAGTCCAATTGAAGATATACCCTTGTACAATATATTGTAAAAAATGGATACATAAATTTGTACACAATTTTTGAAACCGTTTTTAAGGATTCCAGTCTCTGAAAGGAAATCTTAGAGATCCTTTAACCCACTTTACCTCCCGGAGCAACAAAATGCGGGCTGTACTTTGCGAAGCATATTTCAGTTTCATTTTTGTGTTTTGTATTTGTTTTTTGTTTTGTTTTGTTTTGTTTTGTGTGTGTTTTTGTTTGTTTGTTGTTTATCATTAATTTGCGGGAACGGGCGAACCAGAGGCGGCGTTACTCGACGACAGTGAGGAGGACGTGGGGGACACCGAGGCGGAGGAGGTGCTGGCCACGGCTCCGGGGCCTCCTTCCGGAGCCGGCGAGGGCCTCGTGTTGAAGAATTGTTTGATCTGAAATGGAGGCCCGGGGTCCGGCTTGAATCGGATTACTCGCCAAGGTAGAACTTGCTTACAATGCGCTTGATGTAGTTGCATGACGAGTCGTTGTTCGAGGTGGACACCACGTTGTCCACTCGGTACGGCGGCGAGATGGTGACTTCGTTCAGGATCTGTATGTTCGGTCCCTGCCAGGACACCTCATTGTACTGCAAGACATCAAAAGTATTTCCATTAATTGGCAACTAGATAGCAGTGTGGGGTTTTACCCCGTATGATACCTACCCCGTATTGTTTGGCTATCGCTCTATAGAGCTCCTGTGCCTCTGGACTCACGTCGGCGTTCTTTGACTTCAGATAGTCCTGCCGTCGCTCCACTGTTTTGCGTAGTCGCATTTTAACCTGTCACACAGAAGAGAGGGGAGTTTAATGGATCGCCTATTACTTATGCCTCAATTAGGGTTTCTAGGTTTATTGTTTATTAGAGTTAATACTCTTTTGTTGATTTAACCAATTAATAGTTTAATGGCTTGGTTGTCAATGGTGGGATGATACATATATGATCAATTGCCTAATGGTTAGAGATCAACTCCGCATTATAGGAACGTTTAAGTCCCAGCTTTGAAGTAAGTCTTTATTGATATAACGCAAGGAACAGTCTATTAAAATAGCTATGATGGATGATCCATCAGTCAGGCAATGTTTATAGGTTACTGGCTCAAGGGAAGAGTAAGATCTTAAGTAAGCTTTTTGCATATTTGTCTGGGAACGGACGTACGGACAAACGGACATGGTTATTTCGCCTAGTTTGATAAGGAATCTTTCTATTTTTCGGGATGTAAAAACTTCGTTTATAGAAGAAATGTGCAATTTCTCAAATGTTCAAGCTACAAACTAACTGATCTGGAATAGGTCGATTATTTGTTGTCGAAAAGGCTTCCCTTACGGAGGAAACCTTCAAGTTGACTGCAACTAAGGCTGGTAGTACGATGCTCTTTGCATTTCTGTTATCTGGGGTAAAGGAACTTTAGATTAGTGGCCAGTTTGGGGCTTACCTGTTCCAGGTTGAGCTTCTGGGGGTCGTCAAAGTTGCCGTTGCACTCCTTGATCACCTGGACGTTGCTGCACAGCGACAGGTTGCTCACATAGATATCACTCAGCTCCTCCGCGGACTTTGAGCGGCATTCTAAGTGGGAAAGGGGAGAAAAAAGAGCACGGGCGCGATGTAGGGGTAACCATAGGGACAAGTATTGTGTGTGCGGGTGTGTGTGTAGGGGGGGAACCGGTTGGTTTGGCTTTGCAAAAGGATACTCAGGATAAGCATCTTTGTGTTGTGATCGAAGGCGAGCACCTCGCCCTCCACCTCGTCGTTGAAGCAGGTGGTGCAGACGACTGTGGAGCCGATGGTGAAGCAATCGTTGACCGCATTCGCATTGGCATTTGCACTCCCGGTGGCGCCACCGGTGGCGGTGGTGCCGGCGGCGGCGGCGGCGGTGGCGGTGGCAGCATTACCGGCTGCACTTCCAGTGGAAGAGGAAGTGGAAGCTGAACCGGTACCGGTAGAGGTACCAGTAGCGGTAACGGTTGCGGTACCGGTAGACGACGAACCGGTAGAGCTACCGGCACTGACACTCGCCGTGGCACTTGTCAAGGCATTTGCCGCAGCGTTCGCTGCAGTGTTTCCAGCAGCAGCAGCGGCAGCAGCATTGCCCGCACCACTGGCTGTTGCATTGGCATTTGCATTCGCATTCGCATTCGCATTTGCATTTGCGTTCGCATTCGCATTGACATTAACATTGACAGCGCTCCCACCGGCAGCGGCCATTTTTAATTGGTTTTCGGGTTCGCTTTTCGGGACTTCTGGCCGGGATCGTGGAGTTGCGAGCGAGAGAGAGCGGAAGAGCGGGAGAGCGAGAGAGCGAGAGCGAGAGCCTGGGAGCAGCTTGGATTCTGTTGGCCAATCCTCTTCGCTTGTTTACACAACAAAACCGAAAACCGAAAAACCGAAAACCGCAACGACGGCTAATCGGGCAAATCCGGCGAAATCGGGCGAGTGAGCGTGCTGTGGAAGAGTGGTAGAGCGAAGGAAGAGCTAGACGTGGATCGCGACTGCTTGTTATCCTTTGTTGTCCTTGCGTCCGGCTTCGTTTCGTCCGGCTTCTCTTTTGCGCTTATCTTCGCTCGTTGGCTCGTTCGGTCGGTCGGTCGCTCGCTTTCACATTCACATTCACACTTGGCCACGCTGTTGTTGTAGCTGCTGTAGAATTCGCTTCGGTTTCGCTTCGGCTTTCGCGCTCAACGGGACCTGGGACGGGGGGCTGGGGCTTTTTTTAACACACACGCTCGTGCTGCTGTCGTACGATCAACGCAATAATGTCAATTACAATTTACAAATCGAATTTGATTAAAAAAAAAGTGTTTGCCAAGATGCGACTAGTGTGACCGCTGTGCGAGTGCGACCGTGCTGCTGTTGGTGCTAAAAAACCCGATTGCAGCGCACGCTAGCAGCCCCGTTTGCCCACCTTTCGTATAACAGTTTGGCAACGCTTCACCCCCATCCATGGTATATGGTATAACAGAGATCCTTAAGGATATTTCAAGCAAACATTATGTTTGCAAAGCTATTTTCTCTTTACTACTTTAGTGAATTTATATAATATCAAAGGATTGCATATGTATTAAATTGGTATAGGAAAATGTTAAAAAGTTGCGTTGCGCGTGTCTTTAAATTAGTCATCAAATTTATCGATATCCTTTTATTTTCGAGTCTCCATATTAGTTCAATTATTGGAATTTAAAATCTCAATTTTAATATTTAAGAATATTGCTATATGGTCTAAAAAAAAGTTGATGGGTCCAAATGTTTTGAAACTACACGTGATATTTGCCCTCAAAGGGAAGAATGAAGTTGTTTTGAATTTTTTGTATACCAATAATGTAAATAAAAATTAGATATTTATAAATATATATGGTATTTTTAATTTTTCATTTAAAGCAGTCCAATTAAATTATTTTTTTAGGTAATTCATTTATATTTTAATAGAAAGGTTAAGGGTTAAGAGCATAATTATTTTATTTAAAGCCAGGCCCAATTAAAGTATTTTTTTAGGGATAGAAAATAATTATTATAGTATGGTAATGGTACTGGTAAGCTCGTAATTGACCTGCCATGGTCGTGTTTCGTCATATGTGACATATTTTATTAACCAGTAGGGGGTAATAAATATAAAAATACACGAGTTTGTTAAATATTATAGAATATTAATAGGGGTACGTACTATGTAGCGATGGGATGAATGAATATCTCACAGATGGCTCTCAAATTGACTTGTCATGCCCGTGTTTTGGTATTTTTTGCACCCCCTTGTGGGCATATTAAATACCGCCGGGCCAGAGAGTTGCCGCTTGCAGCGAAGCCTTGCAAACAGGATCTGTTAGTGAAGCAGGATACGAACGACGAACGACAAACGACGAACGATGATGGAGACCGGAAAGCAGCCGCTGCGAGCGCCCAGCTCGGACACCGTCCTGCCCCTCAGCCGTGTGCGTACGATCATGAAAAGCTCGATGGACACCGGTCTGATCACCAACGAGGTGCTCTTCCTGATGACCAAGTGCACGGAGCTGTTTGTACAGCTCCTGGCGCGGGAGGCCTTCAAAAACGCCTTTCCCGCCGTTAAGCGGCCCTCGAGCGAGACGCTCAAGTACGAGCACCTCGCCCAGTTGGTGAACAAGGACAAGAGCCTCGAGTTTCTGCTCCAGATCGTGCCGGAGAAGATCCGGGTGCACGAGTTCCAGGAGATGCTGCGCCTCAATCGCTCCAACGGCTCCGACGACGATGACGATGATACCGGCTCCGGTTCGGACGAGTCGGACGAGTGATGGATGCTCTCCCAGGATCCCGACTCGGATCTCTCCAGCGATCCTCCAGCCTCTGTTCCAGCTCCCGCTCCCGCTCCCGCTCCTCCATCGACTGATCCACCAGCCCCAGACTAATGTAGCCGACAATTCCATATAGATTTTAGCACCTCTATGGCTTCAAATCGCGTAACTCTTGTCAATTGTACGTCTCGTGTTTTGTGTCCAATTGTAAATCGAATTGTTCAAATCAAAAAATCCGTATACAGATAGTTTAAGATGAATTCCATGAAGTCCACTACATGTTGTGATTGTAAGACGATAATATCTTTGATTCAACGATTGTATATTTTGAGAGAATTCAAATGAATCCACAATGAATCCACATGTTGATGGCATTGAAAGGTGCCGCCGAGACTAAATTACCATAGAATAATTGTAGCTCTACTTTCAAATTGTAATATCATGTAATTTCCAAATTAAAATCTAACTCCAAAAGAAGCAATTTCAAGAGATTGTAATTAAGATAGTATTACTAGATGATTTGTAAGAGATAACTCTTAAATGGACCAGGAAATTGTAGAAAATTATGGACAAATGTCAAATTGAACTTGCAGAATCTATTGTAAAATAACAAACCATAAAATTGTCGAATAAATCTTGATAACTGTGGAATTAACCAAATCGAATTAAATAACCTAAGCAGATCCCAAAATGAAAGACAATAATCATTTGGTAATATCAAAAAGAAACTCAGGATTGTACAAATTGAAGACTTTGGATGAAAAAATTACTTTGTAATCCAAACTAGTATTAGTTCTTAAGCTTTAGGATATACTTAACGAACTTTACCACTATAATCCATTCTAGGAAACTATAGAGAATAATCCCAAATAAACCATGCATTTCTCAAAAAAAAGTTACGTTTATTTAGTTAGGCTTTAAGGTTTATAATGTATAATTGCACTTGGAATTCGACTGCCTGTTTTTATCTGTGCTATTTAGATCTTAAGGTTGACGCCGGGGAAACCGGTGGCGTTCAGACCCGTGACCTTGAAGGTGGTGCCTGCGGGAGCCGGCTGATCGAACTTGGCGGCGGTGGTCACGTACAGGATGTCCAGGTTGGGGCCCCCGAAGGCCGCCGAGGTGATCTGCTTGGTGGGGAACTTGATCTCCAGCAGGACCTTGCCAGTGCTGTGGTTGCAAAACAAGTAAAAATTCATAAAATATGAGTGAGCAGATAGGAATTGCAAGTAAAAATTAAGAAATTATGGGAAAGCTAATTGTAATTTCATCTACAATTTCATAAAAGAAGACCAACTAGTGATATCTTTTGTAAAAAGCATTAGCCTCTGGGTTGAAAAGGTCTTTTCTTAGATTTTTCAATCAAAAGTGATCTTAACTGGTATCACATAAGTTTCTTAATTGATAACTTTTATAAAAATCATAGTTTTTTTGTATATCTTGGGTTGAAATGGTCTTTGATAGTTTTATACAACAATACTGATCTGAGTTTCGTAATTGATACCTTTCGTTTTGATAATTTTGTGTTAAGAATGGTAATCTGATCTGGTATCACAAGAGTTTGTAATATACATTTTGTGTTAAAATGGTCTCTGCCTCTTTTCTTAATCAAAAATGATCTGTACTGGTATCAAAAGAGTTTTAATAAATAGACATGACCGACTCGGCTGATGAAGATTATGTACGATTTGTATACTCACTTGGGGTTGACCTTGAAGATGGTGGCTCCGTTGAAGGTGGCCACATACAGGTTTCCCTCGGTGTCGATGGTGAGGCCATCGGGCAGCAGATGGTCCTTGGGACTGGTCTTGCGCAGGTTGAAGACCACCTTGGGATTGGTGGCCACGCCCGTCTCGAAGTCGTAGTCGTAGGACTTCACCTCGTAGTCGGTGGTGTCGATGTAGTAGAACTTCTTGGCCTTCTCGTCCCAGGCCAGTCCATTGGAGATGCCCACATCGCCCTTGATCACCGAGGTCTGGCCGGCCTCCCAGCGGTAGAGCTCTCCATGACGGAACTCGAACTCGTCGCCAATGTAGCGCATGGTGCCACCGAAGAAGCGACCCCGGGGATCGGTCTTGGCGTCGTTCAGGCGGTTCTTCTCCAGCAGGGGCTGCACCTGGAACAGTTGGCGCACCACCTTGGCGGTGGGGGAGACACCGTCCCACTGGACGATCTCAACGCGACGGCCACAGCCGACGGCGAACTCCTGCGGACGACCCTCGATGGGGAGGACAAAGCCGGCCAGCGGCTCGCCCTCGATCTTGGCCTTGTAGACCTTGTTCTGCTGGTAGTCGTAGCGGAGCAGGCCGCCGGCCTCGATGTCCACGTAGTAGAGGCTCTGGCGGGCCTCGTCCCAGTGGGGACCCTCGCCCAGGCCGGCAAAGGAATCGGGAAGCGGCTCAACCTTGTAGGACATCTGCAAAATTAGGAGGCAAATATATACTCATAGGGTCACAAGAGTGATCTAACATAGCAAAAGTAAACTCCATGGTAAACTTATCTCGGTAAGATCCTACTCTTAAGATTACGGATTTATAGCAAAGAAATTTAGTAAAATTTAATAACGATTTATGGAAATTATGGAAGATTATGGAATAACGAAGATTATGCTTTGAAGATACTATGTCCACCAGAGTTACTAAAGATATTCAGCAGAGTTACCAACTATGGAAATTCCTATCAGGGCCATTTTATGATATTTCACATTAATTTTTCATCGATGAAAAACTTTTGTGCTGTTTTTTGATGATCTTGTGGGTACCAAATAATTATATCAATTATCTTGAGAATACTAAAATCTTGTAAACGAAAAAACTCACGAAAATAGTAGATCCAAAAGAACTACAACCCAAAAGGAACGCAACTTAATGAAGGCCATTCACTATGTAACTTAAAACTTAAATTGTATAGAGAAAATTTAAGGAATTTTCATTTTGGTAGTCACTTTTGGACTTATGGGAATGTGTTGCGGAGTAGTAAGAACTGTACACATATATTTGCACTAAAAAAAAGGTTTCAAGGATGCTTGTCTTGCAGTTCCAAGTTGAATCTTCGGATTCACTTAAGAAATATCACTACGAGTATATGTATACCGTAAGTCCGAAGAGAAACGCTGAGGCAGCTAAAAGTAAGCCCGAGTTCCGAAACATTTCGACTTGCAACCTGGAATTCCGACTGACGACTAAAGCTTCTGACGACTTGCGGAGGGGCTTTTATTTTGTATTTACGAGTAATTGGCTCCCAGCAAAGGGGCTTGACATTAAATCAGAAGCTAAAGCCTCGCAGGCGGAACACAAAACGAGAGTTTTTCGATCTCTTGTTTATTATTATAGTATGCTCTTTTTTGTTTTTACAACACATATAGTAAGAAGCTGCAGCTGCGTTTCTGTGACGTCATGCCCTTCACTTACTCAGCCTCCGAGATGCCGCGATTAATTATTAATTAGTTTTTGTTTTTATTATTACTGTGTCGCTGGCATTTTGGTTTTGTTTGTTTATTACTTTTGCCGCTACTGGCGAGCAGTTGAGTTCTGCGTTTAATTGACTTTTGATGTTGAAAAGCCGCGATGCCATTGAAATTGAAACTGGTCAAGTTTGAAGAAGTGTTAAGTGGCAGGGTCCGCCTTATCGGGCATTTAAAGGTGGCACAGTGGTTTCGTTTCAATTAAGTTTGTTCCACACAAAAACCTCAAAAGCTATAAGCTTGATTGATTCAAAAGATTGATAATGAGCAAGTTAATAATTGTCGAGATTTTTAAAGAGGTTTGACTTTGCTGAGAATACTCAAAATACCAAGAAAAATCACCTAGCTCTTGGGAAAAAGTTTTCTAAAATTATAAAACCGATTTTTTGAAGATTTTATAACATCTAAATTCTTTTTTCTAAGTCCTTCTTAGTCCTTTAAGGGTGCTATTACAGGACATGGTTTAGAAAAATAATGTCTTCAAAAACTGTTCTGTTTAGATTCTTGTTGAAATTTATTTTTCTAGAACTCACAACACAAAAACGAACAAAGTTATAGAAATGCAGCCAAAAATCTGGTGCTTGTTTAACTTTTTTAAGATCCTAATAAAATTAGAAAAATAATTCCCTGAGGATCTAAGGAATTACTAACATCTACTTCAAGAATTATTCTGTTTAGGATTCTTTGTTTTATGGAATTCACTTCACAAATTTTAAAGAATTTCTAAGTTTCTCGATTTGGGGGAACACAGAAAAAAAAGCAGTCCTAGGATCGCCAGCTAAAGGACCTACCTTGGAGAGAGTATTCGCTGGGATGTAGAATTTAGAATTTGGATAAAGAATCCTTGGACACGACTCGGACGGGTAACGCGTTCGCACTGAAGTTTTCCCGGCAGGCCGGGAAGTTTTTATACCCGGTCCCCAGGCGGCATGGGCATGACACCCGGCCCGCCGATCCCCGCCAGACTCTGTCCCCGGCCCCCAAATGCCCCGCATCCTCGGCTGGGCTAGGTTGATAAGCGGAGGGCTGGATAACCCGGCAGTGATAACAGAAGCCGGCAACAGGCGCACGTTAACCCGCTGCGAGCGTTTGTCAAGCGACAAGAAAGCTCAAGTGAATATCAAGAAATCGGGGGTCAGATTTCATGAATCATGATCAGCATAATTACTTGCAATTTTTAGGGACGAGTGAGTGATTTATGGTTCCCACAAAAATAAACAAATATACTTCAAAAACATATAAGAAGAGATCTTGACAAAGCGGACAACTAATGCCAAGGAATAATCGGAAAAAATCGGGTGTTTTGGGATCAATTTATCCTGAAAAACCCAACAAATTAAATCAGGTTTGGAATCATTATGATATTCTGATATTGTGTTATATGGTTCCCCAAAAACGTAATCAAATATCATTAAAAATTCAACCAGCTAATCCAAAGGAATCATATTAAAATAGCTTAAAAAAAATTAGGATTCAATTTCTCGATTAAATACTCATAAAAGAAGATTTTGGAGGGTTAAACAAGTCCGGGATCCCGGCCGTATTGCAATTGTTCTTTCATGAAGATAGACAGACTTGCATTCGGATTATGTATGTGGGCGAAAGTGCGATAATACACACAATGTTTTCAAACATTTTGCAATATTTTATAATTAGTTTCTTGAGTGACTTCTATGCTTCCGCTGCTTGATAAATAAATGGTGCAGTAGCATTGCTTGTGGCCGTGATAAAGGCCAAGGATACCACCGCCTCCACCTCATATCAGCTCCTCCATGACCTTCAATTCTGTTTGCTTTTTTCGGAACAAATCTTTGCCCCCAGCTTATTTTGATGCTTTTTTTGGGGAGTCCTTATCGACAGACAAATGCCACCCAGTTGGCCCCTGACTGGTAGTTTCTATTTCCAACGCCGACTTTAAATTTAAATTGCTCTTTAATTAATTGCTGCAAGATTTATGGCCGTATTTATGCTCGCCTTTTGCGATAACCCCTCGAATTTCAGCCTTTAACAATCCCAATTCGATTTACTGAACGGGCTATAAAATATATCACTAAATAAGAACTATTCGATAAAGTCAACCTTATTTCGAATTATTCAATTTCAAAAAAAAATGAGATCCTGAACATCTTATCCAATCAGGAGTGGGTACTATCAGTATCAAAAGTATATTAGTTACCAATAAAAAATTACATTACCAGACTCAGGTGATACCAAGTTAGATCAAGTTTGGTAACAACTGCCTATATCACAACTTTCTAAATTAATTCATTTAATTTTGTAGGCGTAACGTTTAAAGAGCTTATTGTTAATTTAAATCAGCGGTGGGTACAGATTTACAACTTGGAGGCCGGCCAAAAAAGAAAAAAAATAGGGTCTCCGTGCAATTTTTTGTGTAATTTCACACATTCCCTTTTCACCGTCAACTTCGGATGACGTGCACATTTCGATTCCCTTTAGTTCAAGACCTTCGCTTCACCCATTCCCTTTTCACCATCAAATTCCGAAGACTGGCGCATGTTGATTCCCTTTTGTTCGAGACATTCACAGCTTTTTGTTTTTGGGAGCACTGGGATCCAAGTGAGCTATGGAGTGCCCATGGCTGATTTAAATACCTAAACATTGAAAAGACTGGCTTCGTTCTATGGAGGTTTTTTGAAACTATACATAGATCATAGGGAATTTATTTTCTATAAGAAAGTAATTAGGTATTAGACTAGGTATTAATTTTCCCTTGCTATATTCGACGTTTGTATTTATCACTATGCCCACATCTATAAATATATTTCCTAGTTTTATAGTCCATATACCTCAAAATCTTCTATTTTTTCAATATATATATATAATATTTTTCCATTTTAGTGTATGTAAAACTTGAAATTGTTTATCAATACTTATTTGTTATGCAGCAACACTAAAATAACTATTCCAATAGGCCATGGTATTTTATAATTTTAACCAAAGTAGGCCTTGGAAATTTTCCGTAGTCAACCCCTTTGATTTAAATCATTTATTTTTCAGTCTAGTGCCTGCTCTCAAGCGGTGAACACCAAAAAAAAAAAAAATAATTCTCCCAAAAAATATATATTAAAAAAAAATAAAAAAGTGGAAATATTTGCTTATAAGTTTATAAAAGTTAGAAAAAAAAGTGAAGTGAAAATGAATATGAAAATGAAGATGAAAGTGAAGATGAAAGTGAAGATGAAAGCGAAGACGTAAGGTAAGTAGCAATACGAATCAGAGCGCAAAGAGGAGACCAACAACCGCGCTGTTAACGCAGCTGCTGCTGCTAACGGCGCTGCTGATGCTAATGTTAATCTTGCAAGCCGGTCGGCGTCTCCCTTTTGTGCTGCAGTTTTATCACCGTCTCTTGCCCTTCCCATGACATTTGCAAAATGAAATGTCAAATATTTTCATGAATTTTCAAACGTCAAAGAATTTCGGCCTGTCTTTTAATATTTGGCCCACAAAATGTTTCAAAGCAGCGTCAAGAATGCAAATGCAAATGCAAATGCTTTACTGGTTTTGACCGCTTTCCGTGTCAAGGTCGCGTAATTGCCTTTGCATCGTAGCTGCTTCTCTACTTACGATTCTTGTGCAGCTGCTAAGCAGGCAATTAAACTAATTAACTTAGTTATAATTAACAAAAGAGAAAACAAAGCACAACAAAAGAAAAACGCTGCGGAAGGCGTCTCCCAGTTAGCAGCAACTCGCAAGTTAACGTAACAGTAGGGTTCAAGTCTCAGCTGAAGAGAAAAAAAATCGTTAAGCAAGCGTACTTGTCTACCATTCTTTGGTAGTCCTTTGGGTTTTTATTCTACCATTCGTTGGTAGTCCTTTGGGTTTTTTAGACAATATTTTTTTGGGGTCTCAGTCGTTACCAAAGTTGTAGAAATGAAAAGGAAGAGCTCGAAGGCGTCTTAACAGCACCGCGCGATGTTAAGGTATTCGTTGGGTTGTTGTACTAGGCTCACATTGACTATGGGGTTTGTGTCCAGGCTTACTTCAGTTCATTTTGTGTTGATTATTATTATTTTGACAGTTGTCCAAATATTTTCACTTTTTGGCAAGTCATGCTTCTATTTACTATATTACTTTTATTGAAAATTCGCATTACCTTTCGAATCTATTGCATCTTTTAACCTGTTTTCTTAACAATATTCTGTTAGCTTCGCAAGCAATAAACTTGCTTTTTCTGTTAATTTTCCTTTTCAAAGCTTCTCAAGACATTCATTTTATACAGATTGCTCTTTTTTTTATTGCTATCACAGCCCTTTTTTATCCGTAATATTCTTTTTTATTTGCATTGCCAGGCATGCGTTTGTTTTTAGTAAAATTTGCTGATTTTGCTTCTCCCTTTTCTTTGCAATTGCCGTAAGCTTGTTCTAATGACAGCTTGCATTGTTTAAATAATTTTTTGACAATTCTTTCTAACAAATTCCCAATAAATTATTACCATACATACAAATAATTTAAGGCAATAGCCTTAAAAGTTCCCCGTCTTCCATATCTGAAGAGCAAAAACTTATTTCTTCTTCTCAACCGATCTAAATATTGCTAAATTGTAAGGATTGGTTAAATTTTGTTGTTTGTAAACAATTATTTTCAAGAAAATACCGGTCTGGCATCCTCTAATCCTTCACAAAATATCGGCTAGAATTCGCCGTTATTGCTAATAGGAAATCTTTTTTTATATTTCGTTATGACTAGTAAATATTAACTGTTACTTAGGTGTAATATAAAATTGTCTTAATATTAATTTTTCGTCATGACTGGCGAGTTCTTAAAAACATTTAAAATATCGGCCAGACCGCTGAAAACTTCTCTTGACTTATTAAAATGAATTGAATAATGGTTTTCCCATTTCCTCCGATGTCAAGGCAGGACTTATGTGGTTATTACTTGAATTTTATAAACAAAATTTCAGTTTTCGCCAATCCGGTGCAACCTTTTCAGAAATATCGGCCAGACCGTGAAAAATATTGAATATTTTGAAACACAAAAAATTGCCCTAAGATTTGCCTCTTCGCTAGGTTTGGCTCCCCTTATGAAATCCCTTCGTTTGCCAATAATATAAACATGTTAAAAATAACAGTATACAAACAAATTTTGTCCAGAAATTCTTGTAAATCAGGAGGGAAAATGATGCGTTCCTCCGTGGTCGTAGGATTTTCCTCGTTAGCCACATTTGGCCACATTCGCGCCGCTCTGCCTCTGCGCACGGCCCGGTTGTCGGGCACACTTAACGTTGAACCTCAACCGCGAACGGACGTGTGCGCCGCCTGTGACCAAATCGCGCGTGAGTGTGGCCGAGTGCGAGTGCGAGTGCGAGCGCTCTGCTCCTCCCCAAGGTTCTTGTGTGTGCTTTTTTTTTCTGTTGTTGTTGTGTTGTATCTCCTGTGAAGCGGATCCCAAGCTCGCCTTTACAGTTACCGCCACTCTCTCTCTGGCTCTCGCAAAAGTACAAGTACAGATCGCAGGGCATAGAGAGCCATGTGCTCCGTGTTGTTGTGGCGGGGGGAGAGTGCCACGGCAAGAAGAGAGTGACGCGAAACAAAAGTGAAAACGTGCGAAAATAAACATACAAGAAGGCAAAATGTGCGATGCCACACCGGTGCTACCGCCGGTCGATCCGAATCCTTTACCCAAAGCTCGCAGCACCTCTCCCGCAGCAGCAATTGCCACTGCAACTGCAGCAGTAGCATCCGCATCTGGGAGTGCATCCGGCGGTTTGTTGAACTGCTGCCGCCTGTGCATCGCCCCTGCCTCCGAGTGCATCTCGATCCTCAACAGCTATGCGGCGGACAAGGAGCCGCTCTCCACCAAGATCCACAACTGTGTCAGCCTCAAGGTGAGTCGTGGGAGCAAGTGGAAACCAAGTGGAAACCAAGAGGGAATGGGAATGGGCGGGAGCGGGAGCGGGAGCTGGGCAAGAGAGGAGACCAAGCGACCCGGCCACCGCCGCCGTCGCCATCGCCATACACGTAATCTCCGATGTGTCGTCATCCGTTGCGCTCTCTCTTCTTGCTCTTGGGGATTGTCCAACCCCAGAAACGGTTATACATACAAACCAATGGGATACACGGGGACGGCACACGGATGAGCAGGGCGAACGGGCAAACGGGCGGTTGGATGAGGTGGAGGTGGCCACACCCGTTGCTGGACGGGGCACAAAAAGTGAGGTTACCCGCCTCCGGGATCGGAGCACGCACTGCTCCTTCTCCTGCTGCTCCTCCTTCTCCTCCTGCTCCTCCTCCTGCTTCTTCTGCTCCACTGTTTGAGGTTAGAACTGNCTTCTGCTCCTCTGTTTGAGGTTAGAACTGATCCTGGGGAGGGCGAAAAAAAGTGGAAACCTTCGAGAACAAAGCCCGAGCATAGGTTGGGTTGGGCTATATGGTGCGATATACTCGATATACAAGCTGCTTGTGCACAAGCCGGGGCAAAGAAACTAAAAACCATTGACTTGGTATTTTTCTTTGGCCTTTTTTTCATGGGAATTTCGCTTCAGAGCAGCTGCCTCGGATTTCTGGCCGGGCACTGTGTGCTCTCTTATTTCGCCTCTTCCCTTCTTCCTCCGCCTCCGCCTTCGCCTCCTCCTCTTTGTCCACCTCCTTCCATCTCCGCCTCCTCCTCGTCCGCTTGCTCTTTGTGCGAACACACACTCTCTGCCGTCTGTTCTCCGGTTCTCTCTTAGCGCGCAAGCGTCCTTTGAGGTAACAGTACCCAGAAACAGCACCACAACCAGGAGCAGGAGCAGCAGCAGCAGTAGCAGTAATAGAGGTAGCAGTAGCAGTAGCAGTAGCAGCAGCAGCAGCAGCAAACGGACGTGGATGCGGCTTCGCTAGCTTCGTTTATTGATTCTTTCCATGCCCTGCCATTCCACTTCTCCGCTTCTCCGCTTTCCTGCTTTCCTGCTTCCCTGCTCTGCTCTGCCCTGCTTTTCTCCTTCGCCCTTTTGCAAATGCCTCTATACAAAATGGACGCCCGCTGCTCCGATGGTCCGATGCTTCGGTTGCTTCGGTCACTTTGGTTGCTTGGCTTGCTTGGGTTGCTTGGGTTTGCCTTGTGCCCCCGGCAACCGACATCCGACATCCGACATCGGACGTTGGACATGGGACATGGGACGGACGGACATCGGACATCGGACATGGAACATAAGGCACAAAAGGCAGAAAACAGAAGGCAGAAGGCAGACATCCGCCATCCGGCGGCGGCGGCGGCGGCTGTTTTGCTAGCCAGCTCACAGCACGCCGCTGCTGCGTGAGCTCTGGGCGCTCTGGGTGTCTCAATGCTTTGGTGCTTGGCTGCTTGGGTGCTTGGGTGCTCTGGGCGGGTGCTCCGCTCCGCTTCGCTCTGCTCCGACTCTACTTTGCTGCTCTGCGCTGTGCCGGTGGTGCCTGTGCTCTGCCTGCTCTGCCTGGGCTCGATTTCATGGCAATTGCTCTTGCTCTTCGCACTTCCACGAACCGCACACCAGAGGTCAATCGAATAGGGTCACTGCGAGGGAGAAGATTGGGAAAAACATTAAGTCGCCCGCTATATCTAGCGGAGTACAACCATTCCAAAGAAAGGTATTGCGAATTGTATTTCAATTGGCATGCTTCCTGATAAATTGATGTTGAGGAGTCATGTGTCCATTTGATGGAATTTGAAATTCAAAGCTCAAAAGGTTGTTTATCGCTGCAAGTGGAAGATTACCTAGGAATGTTTTCCATAACACAACAAGAATGGGGAGTTTCAAATGCCTTTGCTCTATTCCGCAATTCTAGTTAAAAAAAATTCCATTTATCCCTATTAATATTGGTTCCTATTTAAAATAATAGGAACTATTGCAACATTAATGTATTTACCATTTATTTCAACTCTTAATTTATCAAAGGGAATACAACATTCAAGAAAATGAAATATTCTAGATGGTATTCCGAATTTTTAATTGGGAACGATTGAATGATATACTAAAATTAGGCATTAAGGATTTAAGAATAGGATTTCACGGCACATAGAAATACATTTAAGGATTACTAATATCCCTCATCTTATTCTAAAACTATTAATCAATGGGTCGCTCAGGCAAAAAGTTTTTCCGAATCATATTTAAATGGAAAACTAAAGGGACTTTTGATTCCTCGAATGCTATTCGGAATCTTATTCTGAAAACATCATCAAATGCTCCTAGGGAGCTGCCCGCTGCTGTTTGCGCAACGCTCACTCAAAGCGGGTAATGCGATGGCGATGTCGATGGCGATGGCGGCGACAACGACCGCGACCGCGAGGCAGGCACTCTGGCATGGTTGGCGTCATCGCTAGCTCGGCTGCTTCTGCTGGCTCTGGCTCTGGCTCTGGCTCTTGCTCTGCCTCTGGTGCTCTGGTGCTGGTGCTGGTGCTGGGCTCAGGGGCTGTGGGCTCTTGCTCAGCTCAGGCCTGCTGGTTGCCTGCTTGCCTGCCTGTCTGCTTGCCTGCCTTGGCTTGCCTTGCCTTGCTTTGCCTGCCTGCCTGCCTGCTGTCTGCCTGTTTGGTTGCTTGGTTGGCTGGCTGGCTGGTTGGTTGCTCGTGCTCGGTGTCGGTCTCGGGCTCGGGCGCTTGCTCATGCTCTTCCTCTTGCTCCGTCATCGTTATCTGGAGGCGGACCACATGCTCGCACACCGACACGGCGGCGACGACGACGACGACGACGGCACTCTTGGGTTTCTGCCTGCACAAGAGCGACGCATACACAGGCACACGGGCACGGGCACAGGCAACTGGCAGTGGCACTGGCACTGGCACAGGCATAGCCATTGCCATGTAGCCACATGGAGGAAAACAAAGAAGCAGCAGGCAAGCAGGCAGGCAGGCGGGCGGGCGGGCAGACGGGCAGACCAAGCAAGCGAGCGAGCGAGCAAGCGAACTGAAGCAAAAGGGGATTTGGTCTTGGAGTGGGCTTTGGATTTAAGTTTTGGCCCGGGACGCGACCGGGACGCTTCGAGTGGTTTCACCTTGGACAGAAGACACACTGAGCTGCAAGATGGCCATTGCCATTACCTGGTTGTTGCTTTCTGCTTTGCCCTCTCCTTCTGCCTTTGCAGCCCGCATCGAATTTCGTCATCCATTTGGAGACGCGAGTGTCGAGTCGTCGTCGTCGTCGTCGTCGTCTCATCATCTCCCTCCATGCCCAAAAAAAAAATAAATACTATAAAAATGCCATGAAAAAAAAACACTGAAACAAGGTGGAGCGTGGTAACTTTCTCCCTGGTCTGGGACCGGGACTGGGACTTCAAATTGAAGTGCAGCAAGCATTCGGATCCTTTTTAGATCGCACAAAAGGAGCAGCCTTGCTCCACTTGCGCTTCCTCGCTTGCCACGAAATTCAATATTCGAGATTGAGAACACAAGGGCTGACTGCCTGGCCTGGCCTGGCGTGGTGCGGCCTGGTGCGGCATGGCATGGCATGGCATGGCCTGCCTGTATGTTTGGCATTTTGGTGGCTGCTTGTGTGCGTGCTGCTTCTTATCCAACTCATCCTGCTCTCGAGATCTCACGAGGGTTACTTTTGGTTATTTCTACGTCTTCGCATTGGGATGGACGGCCTGAGCCTGGGCCTGGGCCTGTGCCTGTGCCTGGGCCTTGGGCCTGGGTCTGGGTTTGGTTTTCGGACCGGACAGGATGCTCTCTCGCTCGCTCCCTTGCTCGCTCGCTCGCTCGTGCCTGTGCAGGGCGAATAAGGACACAAAAGGAGACGAGCACACAGAGCAGCACACAGAGCAGCAGCAGCAGGCAGAGCCAGAAACTCGTTCCGAGGACGGTACCGAACGAGCAGAAGATACACAACGAGCTCTGGATGTGGATGGAGATGGGATATGGGAAATGGGAGATGCGAGATGGAAGATGGAAGATGGGAGATGGAGGTGAAGGTGGAGGAGATGATGGAGACCAAGAGGTGGAGGTGGCCTGGAAGCGGGCGAGTGCCCGTCCAGGCCCGGTGATTATTGCACCTGGTGGCCAGGCCAGCAGCTGGTGAACTGCAGCAATATGTTCGATTTTTGTTGCTCGCCTTTTGTTGGATTTTCGAGGGACAGCTGCCACAGGTCTTTCTCTACTTTTCACTTTGTTGTTCCCCTGCAAGGGCTTGACTTTCCAAAACTCAATCCCCAAGGTATAAGGTCTTTCTCCGAAATTGCACTGATTTGCAGGGGTTAACCTTTGCTATTCTTGATGGTTTGATAAACCTCAAAAAGAGATCGATATTTCAACCTTTCGACTTTTCAAAACCTCATGGGCAGGGTCTTTCTCCAAAATTTTACATATTTTAAAGGGTTTGGTGTACTCCAAAAAGGGATATCGATGTTACAACCGCCAGATCTTTGTCTGGCTTAAATATCTGAAATTCCTCATACATTTTACATATTTTTATGGGTTTACTTATGTCATCCTTGATGGTTTGGTGTATCTGAAAAAGGTCGTAATCTTGGCTCATGTCTGCCCTTGGAGATTTCCTAATCCACAGGGTCTTCCTCCGAAATCGCCCTGATTTGCATTGGTTTACCTTTGATATTCCTGATGGCTTGATAAACCCCAAAGTAATACAACCTTATCGATTTTATCGATTTTATTTTCTTCCACCCACCTTGTTGCCCAAGTCAAGTCCTGGAAGACTTCCTCTCCTCCGCAATGGCACTGATATTCATAGTTTTCATGTAGTTTGTATGCCTCAAAGGGATATCGATGTGGCCTCACCACCGTCGACCAATCAAAAAGTCAGCTTAAATGGTCCTGCCATTTATTTAAGCACATTAAAGTGCAGCTCTCGGCGTTGGGGGAGTTCCTTGCTCCTGCCGCTCCACCTCCAC
Source organism: Drosophila ironensis (assembly GCA_021223825.1). Taxonomy (NCBI): domain Eukaryota; kingdom Metazoa; phylum Arthropoda; class Insecta; order Diptera; family Drosophilidae; genus Drosophila; species Drosophila ironensis. Next base: position 418,864 of record JAJJHQ010006552.1, read on the forward strand.
CACCGCCTCCGCCTCCACCACCGCCAGCGTCTTCCATCTTTCAACTTTGCCCCTCCACCTTCTGGGCAACCTTTATCCCTGTGTATCCGATTGCTTGAAAGATGTGCGGATGAGGCAACATGGCGACGGCGGTGCAAGGTGCAAGGTGTGGGCAAGGTGAATGAACAACATATTATCGAAACGGAGCGGAAGGGCAGCCTCGGAGCCAAAATACTCGCCCAAAAGGATTGCAACCATTGCGATTGTGTGCTGTACATGGTCCAGGGCTGTGATGCGATGCGTTGTTGCGTTGTTGCAATGTTGTTGCGATGCCATGTGCTGCAAGTACATAAGCCGCAGAGTGGCCCCGGAGGTGAGGCACTGGCCCATGTATCCTCCACACGTATCCTTGGGCGGTACATAGCCCCCGCATGTTGTGTGGTGTGATGTGTGTGGCGTGTGTTGTGGGCAGGCAATTGCCTCGAGCTCTATTCCGCGCTACTAGCTTCCACCCAACTATTCGATTATTAAATTAAGCACTTAGCAGACGTCGATGGTTTCCCGGAATTTGTTGTCCATCTCGGCACCTTTTTCCAGCTGCCAATAGGCCAGAAATCGGCGGACATAAGCTTGTCGTTATGGCCCCAATCCCCGGCCAAGGCGATAACTTTGGCGCTCCCTTTGATAGTTGAGGTTTAAGTGGATTTATGAGCCGGTTGAAACGTTTTGTAATTGCACCTAATCCCCATACAAATCGACTCCTGTAAATGGAAATTATTATGTACGCCAAGCGTGTGTGTATTGTACGAGTATATGCAATATACATAAGCAAGCGGGGGCGGCAGGATGCGGGGATGCGGGGTGCGTTTACATAGGCTGGCAGTTGAAATGAATACACAAACAAACATGCGCACACAACAGCCGACCCAAGAGGAGCGGGAACGGGAACGGGAACGGGCAGGGCAGCAGGAGCGGGAGCAGGAGCAGGAGCAGGAGCACCAGCAACTGTTATCAGGCAGCAGGACATTTCATATGATTTGCGCAGAGTGTGTGCACCGTTTGTGTGTGTGGTTGTGAAGTGTGTGCGGGAGGATAAAGGATGCAGGTTGGGGATGCGGCTGCTGCATATAATTATAAGCAGGTCATTGACATCCACAAAGGCAGGGATATGGTGGGGGTCGGTAATGGTGCGGCAGGTTGGGGGATACCTGCATTCTCCGCATGGCTGGACAACACCGCACAGAGGGGCAGGAGGTCCGGCAAATAAGGGAAATTTAATGACAATTCACGGGAGGAACTAATCAAGCTTTTTTTTTCGGTTACAGATCACACCGCAGGACCGGCTCTCCGTGCAGATCTGCCACGCCTGCATCAGCTACCTCAACTCCTGGCAGAGCTTCAAGAACCGATGCCTCAGCTCGCAGACGAAGCAGCGCCAATGGCTGGAGGCCAGCAGCACCAGCAACAGCAGCAGCACCACCAACAGTGCCCTCAACTGCGGCATTAGCAAAAGCAAGCTGCTCAACTACCTGGACCTGAACAGTGCCGAGAATGGAGGTGCCACCGCCTCGGATCTTCAGCGCCAGAACCACCAGCAGCAGCAGCAACAGCAACAGCAGCAGCAGCAGGTCCTGGAGAATGAAGATGAGACGGACAAGGGGCCGACTACGATGCCAGCAGCGGCCTCGGCAGCGGCCATTCTGGATGGCATTCCGTCGCTGAAGAAACGCAAATCCCTAACAGTCTATGTGAGTCCTAAACCGCAACCGTTGCCGCAACAGCAGTTGCAACAGTTGCAGCTGGCACCAGCATCTTCAGCAACAGCTACAGCAGCGGCAGCAGCAGCAGCTACAGCAACAGCGACTACGATAAGCAGCAATAGCAACGCCAGCAGCAGCTCCGCACAGACACTGCAAACCCTGCTCCTGCAGGTGCCAGGAGCAGCAGCGGCAGCCGCCGCAGCCGCCGCAGCAGCAGCAGCAGCTTCGGCGGCGAGCTCTTCCTCCTCCTCGGCACCCGGTCCAACAGCCATGTCTATGTCCCTGTCCATGCCCATGTCCGCTTCCCGGGAGCAGCACCGGCAATATCGCAGGCACCATCATCAGGTGCAACAGCAGCACTTCCAGCGGGGCAGGCAGGCGAGCCATCACCATCACCACGGCCATCAGCAGCAGTCTCACCACCAGCAGCAGTCGCAGCAGCATCTGCACCTGCACCATCCCCCGAATCAGCGGCGTCAGAGGCAGTTCCGGGCACAGGGCGGACGGTCCACCAGTGCCAGTGCCGCTTCCACACTGCGAAAGTTCAAGCCGAAGCTGTATCTGCCCTTGGATATTGCCGTGCCCCCGCTGCCGCCATTGCCCGGTGCTGCACCCGCTGCTGTTCCGCCAGCAGCTCCTCTACCCATGCCGATACCCTCCCATCCGTCTGTCCCATCCACGAGCTCGGCGCTGGCGCTGCCGCTGGATTTTAGCAGCAATCGCCTGCCCGGCAACAGCCTCCTTCTCCAACAGCAGCAGCAGCAGCAACAGCAGCCGCAGCCGTCGGCTGCAGGTGGTGGCACATCCACCGCAGCATCTAGTGCTGGGGCAGGCAGTGTTGGGGCAAATGCCACCGCCACCAGCTCGTCCGCATCTGCATCTGCAACGGCGCCGCTGCTCATGCCGGTGACGCTGCAGAGCGCCGCCCAGCAGCTGCGCTTTTTCAGACGCTACTCCTATAATGTAATTGTATCGTGCATTCGAAGCGTGACCAACAACAACACCACCACCTCCAACTACTACTACTACTACTTCCACCACCATAACCATCACCAACCAAATCCCCACCAGACTGTACAGCTTTTGTTGTTGCACCTGTTATCCCGATTGTGGACTCCTCAAATGTTTCTTTGTCGATGTCCAACAAGTCTGGCTAACGGGTACCCATCGTCTACGATTGCTTTGAAATATGTTCTCACATGCCGTATTTATTGATATCATAGCCTAAGCTCCTAGCCTTCCATGGACTCCTGACTAATCGTGGTACCTTTTGTGGCTTCTTATCTCGTTTTTGTTACTCGCAACTGGCCAATTTGGAAATGGATGCAGCCACTGCCCGCGGTGCCCATCAAAGATGAGCCCATCGACACGGACGACGACTACCAGATGAAGTCCATCGACGAGTCGGACGACATGGTCGATCCCACGATGTTTCTAGAGCGGTCCGAGCACGAGGGCGACATGCCATTGATGGTGAGTGTGCTTACAATTTTTAAGGGTATCTTTTAGGGAAGCGTTTTCATGTGGTTCTTGTAGATAAGGGTATATTAGATTAGTGTGAAAGCATTTACATTCTAACTAACTAGCCCTGTGCGTTCCTTTGTCCGTAAGTCCATTACGCCTTTCGAACGCATTGAATTCAGAACTGTAATAGATACAAATTAAAGTTACTCATCCAACTTGTGATAGCTGTTTCGATCAAGTTAATGGGTAAAAACAGACCACAAATCGCGAAAATCTGTTCTTTGTCCCTATGTCCATTAAACCTATTGGACGCTTGGAAATTTATTTTAGATTAGGGCGATGGAAGCTTCACCAATTCCATACGCATTTGTATTTTAACTAGTCATGTGCGTTCCTTTGTCCGTATGTCCATTAGGCCTTGCGAACACTTGGAATCCAGAATCTGTAATAGATACAAATTAAAGTTACTCATCCAACTTGTTGTGATAGCTGTGCCGTCCAAGTTTATGGAAGAAAACAGACCGCAAATCGCGAAAATCTGTTCTTTGTCCGTATGTCCACAAGGCCTTTCAAACACTTGGAATTCAGAATCTGTAATAGATACAAATTACAGTTACTCATCCAACTTGTTGTGATAGCTGTTTCGATCAAGTTAATGGGTAAAAACAGACCACAAATCGCGAAAATCGGTTCTTTGTCCCTATGTCCATTAAACCTATTGGACGCTTGGAAATTCATTTTAGATCAGGCCTTTCGAGCACTTGGAATTCAGAAACTCGAATAGATACAAATTAAAGTTACTCATTCAACTTGTTGTGATAGCTGTTCCGATCGAGTTAATGGGTAAAAAGACCGCAAATCGCGAAAATCTGTTCTTTGGAAAATCATTTTAGATTAGTGCGATGGAAGCTTCACCAATTCCATACGCTTTTGTATTTTAACTAGTCATGTGCGTTCCTTTGTCCGTATGTCCATTGGGCCTTTCGAACACTTGGAATTCAGAAACTGTCATAGATACAAATTAAAGTTACTCATCCAACTTGTTGTGATAGCTGTTCCGTCCAAGTTTATGGAAGAAAACAGACCGCAAATCGCGGAAATCTGATCTTTGTCCGTATGTCCATTAGGCCTTTCGAACGCTTTGAATTCAGAAACTGTCATAGATACAAATTAAAGTTACTCATTCAACTTGTTCGGATAGCTTTTCCGTCCAAGTTTATGGAAGAAAACAGACCAAGTGACTAACCCATTTACAAACGTTTCTCTTGCAGACGGCCGACTACGATTACTCATCGCAGCATGACGGGAACGCCGCCTCGGCGGTTGCCTCGCTTCCTGCCAATGCAGTGGCCAACGTGGCCGCCGCCGGGGACTCCAAGGTGGCCAGCTGTCGGGCCTGCAGCCTGCAGTTCTCCACGCGCGCCAATGCCCGTCGCCACGAGCGCAACCTGCACCCGAACCTGTTCCAGCTCTCCACAGACTCGCCGCACAATACGCCCATCACGAAGCCAACGCCCGCCCTGGCCGCCGCCCTGGAGATCCAGCGTGCTGCCGCAGCGGCGGCCACTGCAGAGGCGAACCGGGCGGCCGGAGCCGCTGGTGGCAACATCTCCACGCAGAAGTACCGCCAGGTGGTGATGAACGCGTTTATCAAGTGCGAGGGCGGTGGCTATGACTACGAGAATCCGGAGCAGTACCGCGCCCTGCTCACCCGCGACAAGGTGGAGTTCATCGAGCAGAACGACGAGTTCCTCGAGCAGTACCAGACTATGACGTGCCGCTGCTGCAACAAATACTTTAGCACGTACAAGAACTTCATGGCGCACGTGCGCAAGAAGTATCCGCAGCTGCCGCGCAACCTGTGCTTCAACTGCCTCAAGATGAACGACTCCAAGGCGCTGTTCATATCGCACTTGAAGAAGAGGAACTGCATCAACTTGTATCGCGTGCTAAACGCTCTGCGCGGCAAGGCTACGCCCGCCGCCGTGACACTGACAAAGGAAGAGGTTGTCATAGAGCCTTCGGTGACCATTGTGGATGCCGACTCCAGTCCCAGTATAATGGCCGATGTCATGTCCAGCGGCGCCGGTTCCGAGCGGCCGGAGAAGCTGCGCGCCAAGGAGCTGCTGGTGAACAAGCTGTACGAGTGCAAGCTATGCCCCAAGGGTTTCCGCACCAAGCACGAGTTCCGTACGCATGTGTACGACAAGCATGCGGATGTGCAGCGCAAGGACAGCAACTCGATTCAGTGCAACTTCTGCGGCCTGGACTTTGCCGATCCGACGGACAGACGGCGGCACTACAACAACATGGACTGCATCGTACGCTTGCGCTGCATGACCTGCGATGCGAAGCTGGAGACGCACCAGCGCTTCCTCGACCATGTCTATCAGGATCATTTGGGCGGTGTGGGCGGCAACGGCGGCGCCGGCCTTGGCGGTGGCAGCAGCGACAACGCCTCCACCACGGGCAACAGCATGGAGCACTCGCCGGGCAAGCGCAGTCTGCTGGGTGCCCTGGGCATCGGTGTTGGCTCCTCCGCCGAGGAGTCGCGCAGCAGCAGCGTTGCCCCCCAACCGCTCACCTCTACCCCCAAGCCGGGGGCCAGCCAACAGGCCGGAGCCTCGAGTACCTTGGCCAATCGAGATGCTAGCGGATCGGCGCCCAAGTCCCAGTACTTTTCGCGCATGCCTCAGGTCTGCCCGATCTGTGGCCAGCAGTACAATAACTACAACAATGTGCTGCGTCACATGGAGTCGAAGCATCCGAACAAGCTGCCCGAGACGTACAAGTGCGTGCGGTGTGGACAGGGCTATCCGCGGATCTCGTATCTGCGGGAGCACATGATCAACGTGCATGGCGTGGACAAGAACCGGCACTCCGGCGGCTTCGAGTACATCGTCAATGCGGATGCGGTTAAGCTGGCGGACGGCAGTACACCGAATGTGTACACCGGACGCTATGATTACGTGATGAAGGACCTCATGTCGATAACAAATGGTGGGACCCTCGGTAATTAGGCTTAGATTGTAGACGTCCGCCTCGCCAAGCTAAATACTTCATAGACCCCCCGTAAAAGATCTCTCACCCGCAATAACCACGTAGCCACCAGCTAACAACTATTTTCTATGTGTTGCTTTAGTAGGACACCCTTGGCAGGCCCAACTAACATGTTAACCTTGTTTGCCTTTTAAGATGACGACGACGAGGAGCCGGGTAGTGTGGCCAAGAAGCTGCGCCTCGACGACAGCAGCAACAACAGCAGCCTGGCCGGCGTGGGAGTGTCCAGTCAACAGCAGCAGCAGCAAAAGGAGTGCCCCATCTGCAATGCTGTGTTTAGCAACAACATTGGCCTCTCCAACCATATGCGCTCCCATTACACGGCCTCGAATGCAGTGAACGCCGCTCTGGCGGCTGCGAATCGCATGACACCCAAGTCCCTGACCATAACCGCCACACCGACGTCGGCGGACACAACGTTGGAGATGTTAGCGGGCGTCGCTACGGCCCCTAGCACACCGGCGGCATCTGTATCAGCATCTGCGGCAGTGCCCCCGGCCATGGCCAATCAAACGCCGCAAGAGCAGGCCGTTTTCCGACGCAGCCTGGACCAGGCGGCCGATCGCCGATTCCGTCGCATGCGCTGCCGCATCTGCCAGCGTCGATTCAGCTCAAAGAAGTCCTACCGCTATCACATGCTCACCGACCATCAGGTGCAGAACGTGCAGTTCATCAAGTGCAAGCTGTGCAACGCCGAGTTCGCCTACGAGAAGGGCCTCAAGGTGCATCTGTTCAAGGTGCACGGACGGGCGATCAAGGACGAGATGATCGTCAAGCAGTTCGAGTGCGAGGTCTGCTCGATTGTCTACAGCTCCGAGTCGGAGCTGCATCAGCACAAACGCAATGTCCACAAGCTGGGCTCTGCCGCCGCATCTGCCTCGACATCGACGGCGGCGGCCGCCTCGAAGATGGACGACGACACCCTCATGGATGAGAGCCACAAGCAGCCGGATCTGGGAGATATATCGGCGAATGCTTCGGCCGGTGGGAGCCTGGGAACACCGCTGTACTGGTATCAGTGCAAGTACTGCCCCTCCAACTTCAACACCAACAAGAAGCTCGCCATCCACATCAATTCTCACGACGAGTTCGACTCGAATGATTACTCCTGCAAGGATTGCGGCAACGTCTACAGCGGTCGCAAGAGCCTCTGGGTGAGTTTTTACCCGTAATCCTCCTGGTTTCTAGTACTAATTTCATTTTGGGGCTGCAGGTTCATCGCTACAAGAAGCATCCGCAGGTGCCAGATCCTGCGGAGTGCTCGCTGTGCCGCAAGATCTTCTTCGATCGCCAGATGCTGGACAACCACACGCCCACCTGCAATCGCAAGCCCATAACCTCGACGGGGGCGCACCAGCAACAGCAATCGATGCGGGACAGCAACCTGCATCAGCAGCAGTCTGGACACCAGCAACAGCAGCAGGCTTTCAGTCGTTCAGTGTTCCGTCACAAGACGGGCGATGATGATGAGGACGAAGACGAGGACGAGCAGCAGCAACATCAGCACCAGCAGCAGCAGTTGGATGATGATGCCGTCGATACAGCCGCAGCTGCTCCCATTGCTGCAGCTCCCATTCCAGCCCCTGCACCGTCCCTGAAAATACGCATTCCGGAGGTGGCCTGCACCATTTGCGGGGCCCGTTTCACCGACCAGGAGATGTTTAGCAAGCACATCCAGAAGCACGAACAGGAATTGTACACGGACAATCCGTTGGCGGCGATGTTCGACGATGGGCCGGCGGATGCGGGCCAGTTTCAGGTGGAGCTTGAGAAGCAGAACGAGAACGGGGAGTACGCGTGCGATCTGTGCGCGAAGACGTTCCCGCAGGTCATAGCACTCAAGGTGCACCGCAAGTGGCATTTCAGAGGTGATAGCAAGCAGGTGAGCGTTTTTGTGCAGCTTGTGCAGCGAGGAGGACGAGCGAGGACTCTTGATGTGTGCTGATGATGATATTGTATTGATGATGATGCCTCCGCACCAGTCGCAAAAACAGATATCAATCCAACTTAACTGCACTCGGAACGAACGATAGCTTGCGGCTGAGGTTTGGAAAGATCCAGGACGCGCGAATCGATTGTGGATATCGATGCGAACTGTTCGATTTTCCAGGCTTCAATTGGCAATTGCAATTGTTCCGAGTGTACAACCGCTGAACGCTTACTAATCTAGTTTTTCGATCGACCTCTCTCTTTCCCAAAACCACCACCACCACCACCACCACTATCCGTGCTTCCCATCCTGAAATCCTGATTTACAACGCTCTTTGCAGAATCCCATCGACGGCGAAGCGACACATTTGACCAACAACAATCACACCACCAGCAACAACAACCACAGCTCGATGCTGCACCTACGCGAGCTGCATGCAGTGGGCCTGATGCCCAACAATCAGCAGAAGCAGAAGCTGCAACAGCAACAGCAACAGCTGCAGCAGCAACCGCTGCAGGCGCCGCACCATCAGAGCAAGTCGATGAAGCGGAAGCGTGAACTGAAGTGCGAATACTGCCCCTCGACGTTCATCAGCAACAACAATCTGAGGCGTCACATGTACGAGCTGCACAAGCACGAGGTAAGCAACCTGCCGGAGCCCCCGGTCATCGTGGTGGACGACCATCTGTCCTGCCGCCGATGTAGCCTAAGTTTTGAGACCAAGGAGCTGTGGATCGAGCACAAGCTGGCGGACGCGAAGGTGGTGCGACCGTTTTGCCCCTTCCAGTGGGGCTGCGATCTGTGCGGCGAGTACTTGTCGCGCAAGGAGAAGCTGATGAATCACATTAACAATCATCTCAAGGAGGAGGTAATAGTGCCGGTGGCCACCAAGGCGGCGGCCGAGCGGGTGGCGGTCGTCAATCCCGAGGAGGAGATGGAGGTGGAGCCGGAAACGGAAGCAGAGGCGGAGGGGGATGTGGAAAATGTAAATGTAAAGGCAAAGACGGAAGAAAAGCCCGTGGTGCAGTCGTCGAAGGCGAGTGCAAAGTCGCAAGAGAGCGATGATTTGGATGAAGACAGTTCGGGGGAGGACGAAACCTCGGGCACCGGGGACGATGAAGATGATGATGAGGACGATGATGAAGATACCGACGAAGATGTCGAAGATGAGGACGACGAGGGCGATGGCGGCGAAGGTGAGGACGAGGAGGGTGTGCCACCGCAACAGCAAACGCAGACGCAACAGCCGCAGCAGCCTCAAGCGCAGCAGCAACAAACGCAAACAGCCAAAATAAGCCTGCCCCACGACGAAGATGATCTGGTGGAGGAGGTGTTAAGCTCCGACGATGACGTGGAAAGCGATGACGTCGACGAGGACGATGTGGACGATGTCGAGGACGATGATGAGGACGAGGACGATGTCGAGGATCCTCAGCCGGTGATGATGAATGGCAAATCGAAAATACCGCCACTGGTTGTGGCCAGTTCGGATGATGATGATGAGGACGACGATGTCGACGAGGTGGAGGAGGTGCAGGAGGTGGAGGAGGATGGCATAATACCCATCGATGATATCATCGAAGAAGAGTTTGACGAGGATGCGGCCGATCCAGAGCCGGAAGATGTTGTCGAGGAGGTGATCGACGATCTTGACGATGTCGACGAGGAGCATGAGGTGGACGATGATTTGGAGGCCGATGTAACGAATCGGCGCCGCCACTCGTCGACAAGTGAGTCGACCACAACGACCACGTCGCAATCACATTCCACGGGTGAGCGGCGCAAGCAGCCGGGGGCGGCTGGCCGGGGCTTTACCTGTGATCTATGTCAACTTTGTTTTGATTCTCAGGAGCTACTCCAGAGCCACATCAAAAGTCATTTCCTCAATGGGCCAAGGCTGGCGAAGGCCGTCGCCGGCGCATCAACGGGGGTAGTGCTCACAAAGACGAACAACAACAGCAGCAGCATCAGCATCAGCAGCGGCAGCAGCAACAGCAGCAGTAGCAGTAAGAATGCCAAGCCTGTGCCTGCCACGGCTGCCAGCAATTAGGCCTCCTCTCTCCTTAACATCATCATCACCACCACAACCACTACAACCACCACCACCAACACCACCACCACCCACCACCACCTGACTTTACTCCACTCCAACAACAATTGTACAAAGAGCCCAGCCACCATCACCACCCAACAGAACAAAACAAACAAACAAAAAAAAACACCGCCAAAAAACATAAAACAAACCAGAATCATATTCATTCAACATTTGCAACATCAACATCAACATCGACATCGACATCAGAGCCAACGCATTCCATCGTCGTGTGGTAACTTTTGTGTGCGCATCTAAAACCCCCCTCCAATTTTTTTAAAAAACAAAAACCTATTTTTTTCACTCTTAGCTTCTAGTCCTAAGGTCTGAACTAAACGTATATGTACGCATCGTATATGTATTTATATGAGACGCATGGTTTTTTTTTTTAATGTTAAACTAGTTGTACCGCGCACACACCACAAGAGTGGCATAAGGAGGGGGGACCGAATGCTCTGTGTATCCTGTAGCCATAAGTTTCGCTTAGACCAGCTATAAATACACACAAACATATATATATACATATAGAGATATAGATATATAAGGTTAAATTAATACAGATATGGATATTTAAAAAAAAAACGTAGGTCTTAAGCAACTCTGACAGACACGGAAACACATCCATCAATTGCTAGCAAACAAGTTTTACGATGATGCACCAAAGCAGGGCAAGAGGAAAATGAGAACAGAACGAAGGCTCAGTTAGACTTAGTAGAACCATCAGGATTTTCAAAGTATTTTCATAAACCCGCATGACTCGCGCGCTCTCTCTCTCTCTCAAAGGTTTGAAAAACCCAAAGCTGTAGGTTTAAAATATCGTCCTTGTTTGAAAAACCTTTAGTTTTTATTTTTGTTAGTGCATTCAGAGCCTGGTCGGTCTTCCCCAAAATTCTAAAAAGGGTTTTCCCAACCCACACCAACCCCCATTTTCGGCCCCAAACTTTTCGGATTTAAAATGCATAAAGAAAAAAGCACACACACAGTAAAAATTGAGCCCACGGCCCCTTGGGCTCAATGAAGTCAGCAGCGGCAAAGCACACTTAAGGATGATCGCGCCCATGCCACTCTTTTATCATGATCCTTTTTCCTTTTTGGGCATGATTTAGGAAATAGGATCAGTAAATTAGTGTTCCCACACATGGCCGACCCTCATACTGTGTTGTATACATTTCCCTAACTTTTTGTTGGTATTGCAACGACACACTACGCACACCAGACCATAACATCATTCATGGTCTCATGGTCTCACGGTCGGTTCGGTCAGGTGTTGTGTCCCGGGTATCGGATTGTGGTGACGCTCTTTGGGGGGGTCTGATAACTGGATGGATGACCTTGTTAGTTTAGTTTGCTTATTGCGGAGTCCACCGCCTCGTTATGAACTATTAAATCCTGCGGATGCTACTGCTACAGGGCACCCAAAATTTTTGGCACACATACGTGAGTGTTGATTACGATCTTCCCTCTTCTAATCGAACACGAACCGGTACACTGATTGTAATGCATATATATAAATATATATATACATACATCATTATTTCAACGAGTTTTGACCTATGTCGATCTTGGCGCCTCGCAAGTGCTGTGCCAGGCGGCCCAAAATCGGCATAATTATGTACATTACATAAGGCCCCATCATCCACCCCCATGATGATATCCATCGAGCGCAAAATCTAGATTTCGCTTTCGATTTATTTCGATTTCGCTTTACATCCTTTCAATAGCAATTCGAACTCGATGATTTCGCGCTCGATGCGACGGGCCGCTCGTTCTATAATCCACACGTCATAATCAATATGAATCCACACCCACACCTACTATCCGTATGAAGACACAATTGGCGATTAAAACACGGGATGTCCATATGCATCAAGTTACCAAACGATAATACACACCACACACACCATATGTATACATAAAACGAATTCGGTCCACACACACACTTTATGAACACACCACACACAGAAGTATGTCAAATGTAGCGACTAAGTAACCATCTAATATCTAATATGTAACTGGTACAAAATAATATAAATAAATTATAACAGCAGAATCGTAACTACGAATGTAAGCGATCTTTTGTCCCTCACGCGTTGAAGAATCGAAAACACAGTAAATAAAAGGAGTATAAACCTAATGATATAAACGAAACAAACCCGCCCAAGTTGTTTTTATTTATTTCCAAAGCGATGGATGGTTGGGTTTTGCAGCTCTCGACGTGAGATAAGGCCGGGGACCTTAAGTGGTAGCGATCACCTATCTGCCGGATATGTCCAAGCACTAACGATAGCCGCTCCCAGAAGTGAATCGAACTCGTTTGCAGTGATTTAAAACATCGATTTAATAAATATCATATGTTTTTACAAGATTTTTTATCGGTTAGATTTGGTTAAAATTGTCGACAAAAGCCATATATTTATTTTCACTAAGCTGATCAATTACGATTTCTCAATTGTTTACAAGTTTTCTATAAAAATACAATTAAATGTAATTAAACGTCTATGTTATAATTTATTGAAACTTTCTTAAAGTTACAAATCAAAGGAACTGCCCGACGAGGGGCTCGATATCCTTTTTGTCGTAAAAATACCGGTAGTAAAATCCATACATGCCATTAACAATGTTTTATTCTTTGCTCTTGGCCAACATCCAGATCAGGTCACAGGCACAATAAATACTTTGCATTTTATAGAAAGATTGCGGGCGAAATGGGCATAAATCGGGCGGGGAATACAAGTATACGTGTTTTAGATAGGTAACAAAAGGCACAGCCACTTCCTGGAACTGCTGGAATGCGTGGCCACATGCGCACAGTCAGAGAGATAGAGATGTTTGAAGCCAGACGACAGAAGAACGCAGAGTGATAGATAGGTGGTGGTTTTTTTTTTTAGAAGAAACTACTTTATGCGTTTAGGTCTTATACAGATGTGTGGTCTACTAAAGCTAAGTGAGGCATCCGGACATAAGGCTGGGCCTAGGAGTACTGCGTGTGCGGGTTCACGTTCATCATCTCCATGTTGCTGCTGCAGAAACGGAATATGGTAAGAGCGGTTAAGTGGGAGTTTTTTAGTGCCAGCCGTTTTAGACTTTGGCCAACTTTTTTCGGCCTGTCAATCGTCAATCACTTTTGGCCAGCGGCCGATAAGCATTGCCGCGTCGCTGCAGGCTAATCGCTATATTTTACTTCTTCAATACTTATCGCGCACCGACGGGCCGGCCATGAGCGATTCGATGGATGGAATGATTGGATGATGGTGCATGGATTACCGCAACTATGGTACCTCAAAGCTGCGGACGGGAAGGTGCATTGGGATGACGGTGCATTGGGATGCGGATGGGGAACGTGCATGGCCACTACTCACCTGCGGCTGCATCGCATGTGGATGAAGAGCAGCGCCAAGCCCAGTGTGATGCAAATGGCACCCACCACAATGTAGGCAATGCCCAGGAAGGGATTCTTTCCGCCCAACACAGACGTGGTGGATAGAATCATGCGCTTGGTGCCGTCAAACGATGCCACCGGATACTCTGCAAACACACAACAATGGAGTATCTGTTTCATTTGATATTTAACCAAGAGAATACATACTGTAATCGATGTGCAGCGTGTAGTTGCCCGCCTTGAGGCCCTTGGCATAGATGGTGTCCGTCTGGTTGAGACGGCGGTACAGCTTCCGGAAGCTGGGCAGCGCCGCTGTGCGCATCCACACTATCAGATCCTCGTTCTGAAAGCCATTGTTGTCCGGATTCTCCTTGTCGAGCTCGTCGAGAGGCTTTTGCCAAAACAACGGCTTCGCAAAGTCGGCCAGCGCCTGGCTGAGATTGCCCTCGGGATTGCGGAACTTGACGCGCTTGTCCGATGGCCAAGCAATGCCAGTTCTCAGCAGTTGGATACTGTTACCATTCTGGCTGAGACTGAGCGAGTCTGTTGGTGGGATACAATAGAGGAGATTACGATTACTCGTATAAGCAACCACCCAGAGGGCGGTGGGTGTGCTACCCACCATTGAACAGCGAGTTGGCAATGGCACCGCAGGGCGCAATGGGCTTCGAGGTGACCGGATCGTAGGCGAAGGGGGTGCAATCGGAGCTGGGCGTCTGCGACAAGTGACCGAGCAGCTGCTCATCGTCCCGCGACTTCACATAACGTCGATGGTTTTGATAGTAGTTCGTCAGGCCGTAGTACATGTAGACATTACCCTGTTCCCGAGAAGTTTCTTGATGTCTCGTCAAATATTCATGGTCATGGGTTGGTTGGGGTTGGGTTTGAGGTTGGGGTGTGTGTACTCACATTGTAGTCCTTGTCGAGGGTGAAGCCAATCGAGCAGCTGCATTGGCCGCCAATGTTGGCCTCCAGGTATTCGGCGCAGGTGAGATTGCCGCCAACAGGACGGCATTGCGTGTAATCGATCACCTTCTCGTTGGCCGTGTTGGACAGGTGAAGGAGGACAACGCCAATGGGTATGAAGAGCACTCCAATCACAAAGAACGTGGGCAGCACCGTGCGGGCGGTCAGGACGGGCTGCCAGGCGGGCAGACGCTGTTGCTTGAAGGCCGAGTCTGCAAGGTAAATGGTAAATGCCATTTAGCTTCCAGAAGGAAGGTGTGTTCTCCTGGCCAGGATGTCCCTCGGCCCACAATCGATTTGCCATAACGCAAAAGGTTAGGGCCCATTAAACGAATGGATATTAGTCATTCCCCCTTTGCTTATCACCTTGCCCCCTGCCACCGCCACCGCCCCCGCTCCCTCTCCCACTCCCACTCCCTTCGCCACCTGTGTGTGTGTGTGAGTGTGCGAGGCGCGCGCGTGTGCGAGGCGGAGTGGGCGAGGGTTTCACTTACCCGAAGGTCGCTTGGACTTGGGCGCCACCGATTCCTCGGATTCCGTTTGCTGCGTAGACATGACTCTCGGAGCGCTCAAACTTCTGCTGGTTCGAAGGCGGAGAGATGCTTAACTAGGATCGTTGCTAGGACCAGGAAACGTTGCTGCACCTCGCCGTCCACTCGCTGTCAGTTGACCCAATCGAATAAGGTAAATACAAGAAATTTTCAATGGCTTGGCGATGGCACCACAGCCATTCATCGATACATATCGAAAGGTAATTGATATTTGCCCCTGCATCGCATTACCTTTGTTTCTTGCCTCGCATTCTGCTTGTATATTAGTTATATATATATATATATAGAATTTTTTTCGGATATACCAACATAAATATAATCTGTATTAATCTGTTTGTATTCACTTTATCGCCAGATAAAATTTGATTCATGTGTTACTAGCCCTCCATTAATTAGAAACCCCGTAAATTTAGGAAACCTTTAAGTTAAATCTTTAAGAGGAATCATTAATGGTTGCTAATTTTGGTTGGCAGTTTTAGTTAAAAATACTTTAGCAACTTGGATTAATAGATTTATTATTTTAAGATGCAATATAGATAAATTTAAAGATATTTTAACATACATATTGTGCAACCATGAATTAATCTTAATCTTTAATTTTGCGTCACCCACGTGAAACCCCCTTATTCATATTAGCCAATTAATTGCTATCTAAAGAAAAGTCATTTAAAAGTTTCCAGGTGATACATAAATTAATTTCATGAATTCATCATTACTTGGTAAAGACTTAATGCATATAGGAGAACACCAGCCATGGAAACCATGGATGTTTGGTCAGTAAATCTTGAAAGTGTGACCCCTGTTTCAGTTTCAATTGCAATCCAAACCTGCAGCATTGTTTTTAATGTCAGATCAGGGGAAATTCCCCAACTCAGTTTGGATCCCTTTCAAAATTCGCTGTTTTGGCTCAAGAGCGATTGAATAAATTATGCAGTGACTATCGCGAGCCACCACCACCAATCGATAGGCGGCCGAATGCAACGGTGCGTCGTGGAGGCGGCGTTGTCAAAAAACAAAAGAGCAGAGGAAAATAAACGCAAAAGCCAGAGCAATCGCAGCGCCAAATCAGACGGACAATCGACAACAGCGTCCCAGCCGCGATAGCCACAAGACCTCCAGCCCCCCCTGTCCCGCCGAGCCAGCAGCAGAAGCACGACCACAAAGCGAAACAAAAACAAAAGCCGGAGTAGGAGTAGGAGCAGAAGCAAGAAACAGAAACAGAAACAAAAGCAGAAGCAGAACCGGGAGCAGGATGAAAATCACGGTGACCAGCGAGGACAAGGTCTTCTGTTTGGACGTGCCCCAGGATCTCGAACTGGAGAACCTGAAGGCCCTCTGTGCGATGGAGATCGACGCGGATGTCACCCACCTGGTGGTGCTATTCAACAACCGGGAGCTGACCAATGACAAGCATTCGCTGCAGCAGTGCGGCGTAAATGACGGTGACTTCATTCTCCTGGAGCGCCGCCGGCTAGCCCCTCGCCCAGGTGAGCACACCGCTCCTCTAGAGCCAACTCTCACGCTAAGTCCCTAACGGTGGTTATGCTGCTGGTGACAGTGACTGTTACTGTGACTCTGACTCTGACCGACTAACTGCGACTGCGACTGCGACTGCGACTGTGACTGGCAGTGGAAGTGGCGCGCACCGAAGGCAACAACCGCTAAGTGGGTCACTCCATTTGGCGGGGGATACCGTTTGCGTCTCTCGATTCTCGTCCATCGGGCGCAACTCTTTCGCAATCCACCATCCTCGACACCACCATCTCCAGGTCTCTTTGTTCGGCTTGTAAGAAAAAAAAAGTCCTTCAAAAGGTCCTGCATGCGTTGCACATATCGGGCCTTCAACTGGCTATAGCTCTGCCATATTAACAGCCAATTTTGGTAATTAATGTTAAACATTAAACACATATTTTCGCAATTACTGCGTAATATTATTCACCAGCTTGGTGTGCATGGAATTGGCATACATTGGCAATATAATATATCAAATTTGATTAGCTTTTCTAGAATTTGCCAATTAATGCTAAATATTTATCTAGAAATTGCAAATAATGTTAAACATTAAACGCTAACTTTGGAAATTATTGCGCAGTATTATTCACCAGCACGAAAATTGCATTATATTGTTAAATATTTCGTAGTGTTGGCAATAGATACAAAATATTTATCTAAAACTAATCAATTACAAATATTAATAATGTTGAAAATGTATCGGAAAATATCGCAATTATTGCGCATTATTCTTCACTTATTTAGAAATAGAACTTGCTTCCATTATTAGATATTATTTTCCAATTTTGCCATTATATACAACATATTAATCCAAAATGCTGGCAATTAATAACAAATATCAAACTAGAATATGTCCCTTAATGTTGAAAATGTATCGAAATTTATCGCAATTAAGGAGTAATATTAGTCACCAATTTGGTGTTTGAAAAAAGGGATATCTGGCTTGGAATTTGCACTCATTATTAGATATTAAATATATACAAAATATCAGTTTAAAATGCAAGCAATTAATGCCTAATAAATCTAGAATTTGTCCCTTAATCGAAAATTTAATGTTTGTTGCACACTGGCGTGTACAATTTGGTAATTGTAATTCATAATTCATAATTGAATATTTCCCAACTTTGGATAGAATATGAATCTAAAAGTTTGCAAACATCAATGGCGAATTTTGACAACAAATTTTGAGTATTAAATACCAATTTTGCGTTAAAAAAAAGATAAAATCGGTTAGTAATTCGTATTTAATGTTATTATCAAATTTGGGAAATGAATGTCAAATACTAATCCCCAATTTCGAATAGTGATTGAAAATATTGATCTGAAAATGCAAATAATTATCGCAAATTATGGATGTAATTGGCTAAATATTACATCCTTAGGGGAAATTCTTGTAGGTGCTTTGCATTAACAATTCATAGTTATAATAATAATCTCACACATTTGGTATAAATAACCAATTTTTGATATAGAAATTAAAGGTTAATCCCCAAGTTCATGTACGAAAAGGGGAACACTATGCACTTAAGTACTGCACCTAACCATTACTGATAATCATACATTTTTTGTATTCCCAAAGCATGATTTTTTTTAACATATCCAACACACACACATACACACACACACACACACACGGTAGTTTTAGTATCAACTATATATGCATTTCAAATAAAGGAATATCGGATTTGTAAACTTGTAAATGTCAATGTAAATGCTTAATAAATATATCTGTATATATTGCGATACTAATGTGTAATATTGTAATGGATAGTCTATTCTAATTTTGTTGACTTACTTTTTTATTTTTGTTGCAAACCCTTTTCATTTAACCATTAATTTTTGCGTTGTATCCCGTGCTTTTCCTGGTGTTGGTCTTTGGATTGCATTTTTTTTGGAATCGGGACGACACAGGCGTGTTGTATCTTTTTCTGTTGATTTTTGTATCGTTTTTTATTTTTTTTTTTTTCTAAAAAACACCAATCTTTGCGGCGCAGTTGGTGTTAAAAATAAACGCGTTGTTTGGCCGTTGCGATTCGCCGTCACATTTCGTTTTATTATTATTATTTATTTACTTTTTTTTCGCGATCGTGTGAGGTCAGGGGGGCGGCGTGGGTTATCTCATCGCCCCCCGATTTCTGCTGCACTGCACCCCGGCACTGGACATGGCTGTGGAAATGGAAACGAGACTATAGCAGGTGCTGCGATCCACTTGGCTCTTGGCTCTTGCGCATTTTTCCTGCCATGTATTGTGTCTTGAGTCATATTGACCCCAGCGATGGTGCGTGGTCGGCCTTGTCTGTCTTGGAATGGGATCGAGATACATATATATCTTTGTGTTTACGATCAGCGTTCACTGCAGGTGTGTGGGCGTTGCAAAAATTTCGATTTCATTTGCTCATCTTATCTGCACCACCGGCAAGGCAGCGCAACGATTCATGCGAATTTGTGTGAAATTCGATACCTTTCCCATCGGGAAAGCCAAGCCTCAAAGTCGAGTGTCTCGACTATAAATACCCGGTTCTTAGTTTCCACCGTTTGCACAAAGAGTTTGGTTTTGGAACTATTTATAGTTGAAAAAAAGTATGTTTTTCTTTAAAAATTTTAACAAAATTGCAGAGACATGAGAGAAAAGCATATCGCTTTAGTGGCCAATGCAAATCCAACTAGTAAAATCTAATTTAATCATCGCTACTGACAGAAAAGTAGAAATAAATTTACCTTAGGCTAAATCTTTATATTTAGTTGGGAGATTTCAGAGTTGTAGTGAAGTCGTTTTGGTTTATGATGCTTATATAGCTTGTATTTAAATAATAATAAACACCAATAATACACCAATAGCACTCAAAAACTATAAAACTTAGTTTTACCTTTGTAGATATATTTTTGTTTTGGGGATATTTAGAGTATACAATTTTAGAGAAAAGAGAGTTACGGGGAAGGGAATCGACATATATATGTATATACAGATTCCAACACTTGACAATTTTGCTGATTATATATAATTTTTTTAAAACACACTCTCACAAAGCAATAAAAAATCAAGGTAAAAAACTATGAAACTTTTTGGTTTTGGGATCATGTTTTGTTTTTAGAGCAGCGGTGGGCACAGATTTCACAGGCACAATTTCACCTTCTGTTTCGAGTTCCTTTTCACCTTTCAATTCCGAACACATCGATACGTACACGTCAACCGAAGTTGACGGTGAAAAGGAAATCTGTGAAACGAAGGTCTCGAACGAAAAGGAATCGAAATGTGCACGTCATCCGAAGTTGACGGTGAAAAGGGAATGTCTGAAATTACACAAGCAAAATATTTAGAACCACAAAAAGACCCTTTTTTTTCTTTTTTGGAGCCGGCTCCCTAGTCTAAAATCTGTGCCCACCGCTGATTTAGAGTATAAAATTATTAATATACAACGCTCGGATATATATCACACATTCAACTTGGACTCTTTGCAGCTGGGAGCAATCAGCAATCGGCTATCAGCAACCTGGACTTCAGCAGCATCGCCGTTCCGGGGACGAGTTCCGGCGCAAGTCCGCCGACGAGAAGTAACCTGCAGGCGGGTCTGCCGACGGGCACTCAGGCGCAAGTCCACAATCTTACAGACATCCCCATGACCGACGATTTCAATGTGAACTTCGACGACGATCCGGCGACGGTGCGCCAGATGTTCCTCTCCAGTCCGGAAACATTGGCCCTGCTCCGGCAGTACAACCAACGGCTGGCGGAGGCCATCGATTCGGGGGATCAGGAGACCTTTGCCCGGGTACTGCGCGAACACATCACGGAGCGAAAGCGCCGGAACGAGCAGCGGATGCGCATGATCAACGCCGATCCCTTTGACGAGGAGACCCAGCGCCTGATCGCCGAGGAGATCAAGCAGAAGAACATCCAGGACAACATGGCCGCGGCGATTGAGTACAATCCGGAGATCTTCGGCACCGTCACCATGCTGTTAGTGTTGGAATAAGCCAAGGAACTCCCACAAAGAATAACGTTTTAACCCGTCCCATTCAGTTACATCGACTGCAAGGTGAACGGTGTGCCGGTAAAGGCCTTTGTGGACTCGGGTGCCCAGACGACAATCATGAGCAAGGACTGCGCGGAGCGGTGTCATGTCAACAGGCTGATCGACACCCGCTGGAACGGTGTGGCCAAGGGCGTTGGCACGCAGCCTATTTTGGGAAGGATTCATATGGTGCAGTTACAGATCGGCAACGATCACTTGACCTCAAGCTTTACGGTCCTGGGACACCAGCCCATGGACATGCTGCTGGGCTTGGACATGCTCAAGCGACATCAGGTAGGAATGCCATATTCATTTTTTCAGATTCTTAAAAACTTTAGATGCAATATTACGCCTTATCAATCGACCAAAGGTAGCCAGTGGTTTAGGATAGGTATATAGGTATATATACCAATTTACTATGGATATTGGTATCAGGTAGGTTTCCATTGGAATTCTGATGAGTTTTGGATAAGAGTAACTCGTAATTCATGAAACATTATTAGCCTTTGGTTCAGGATAGGTATTGTTCATTGAGTTGATAACACTCTCGAGTTAATTTCAGTAATATCTTCCAATTTACTATGCATATTTGGTACCAGCTAGGGTTCGCATTTCTGACAGTTTTGGGCAAGAATATCTCGTAGTTCATGAAACTTGATTAGCCTTTGGTCCAGAATAGGTATTTTTCATTAAAGTGGTAACACTCCCGTAAGATATTGGTACCAGTTAGATTTACCATATGAATTCTGGCAGGTTTTTTTTAAGAGTAACTCTTAATTTATGGAACATTGTTAATATGTGTCTGAGGATAGTTACTTCTCCCTAAAATAATACCAGTTTTGGGATTCATACGAAACCAATTTTTCTTATACAGATATTTGGTGATATTAGATGGAAACTTCTTGCAGTTTGTGGTATATGATAGCCTGTTTTGAATAGCTATTTCCCATTGGTTTATTATCAATCTTAAGATTATATCAGTAATAGATTCAATTCCACCTGGTTTTCTAAAATACCTACACAAATTCTTACACTTATTATATAGAAATTGCTCTTTTTTGATGAGCTCATCATGATTTGAGATTTGGGATAGGAGATTTTGAATAGTTATCGTTGAATAAATTTTCCATTTCCATACTTAGTTTCACTCCTAGATATAGTATAATCCAGCCCCACTGGATTATTCTCCCCTCTAGCCTAGCCAAGGTTTATTTTGTTTCCCATTTGACCTTGTAGTGCCTCATTGACTTGCAAAGAAATCTGCTGATTATCGGCACCACGGGTACGACGACGCCGTTCCTGCCGGAAAACGAATTGCCGGCCAGTGCCCGGCTGACGGGCAACTCGGAGGAGTCCATGGAACAGGAGGCAATCGCCGATGCCATCGAGCAGAGCAGGCGGGAAGGCGGAGGCGGGGGCGCTGGCGCCGGTGCGGGCGGCACGGCCACAACCACAGCGGGAAGTGCCAGCATCATGGGCGGGGGACCGAACACGATCCAACCGCTGGACCGGTTCACCGAACAGGATGTAAGCGATCTCATGGAGCTGGGCTATCCGCGCAGCGATGTTATCACCGTGCTGAGGCTCTGTGGTGGGAACAAGCAGGTGGCCAGCTCGGTGCTCCTTAGCCGCGGGTCGGAATTTAGCTGAACCAGGCGATGGGGCAGGAGTGCGAGCAGGACCCGAAGGAGGAGGGGCCGTCGAAGGAGAAGGCGGTTTAGGGGGCAGCTGGCGGGCAGGATATTTGCAATAGGATGAATGAATGGCAACAGCACTACCACTTGTACGACTTAATGTATAACGACCAACACCAACGAAATACTCCGAGCAATACCAAAAACTATATAGAACTTAACAAATGAAAGAAGAATATGGGAAGGCAATATGTAGTAATCAGCGAACGGAACTTTAGCGAGACAAGTGTGCAGGAATCATCGTTTTTATTTAGTCAAATTTTTTCTTACTTATTCTACTCCTTACCTTTGTTTGGTTGTATTTTTTTATTATTGAATGCCACGTGCTTATTTTTTACACCGCCGACCGCGCCTGTTACATCGTTTTTACAATAGCTAATTTTTAGGGTGCATTTTCTCCCGCAGCGGATCAATTTGAAGGCAACAAATTAGAGCAACAGTAACATATATAGAATCACGTTAATCGCATATATAGTGAGGGTTGGTTTTTTCTAGAGAATATTGTAAGTGCATACAATTAAATTTAAGTCGAAAGTTGAAAGTCGAAAGTCTAAAGTGAAAGCGGGAAATGGGAATCGGGAAATGGGAAACTGGAAACGGAAGGTATCGGTGATGGAACAGAATGTATTGCGATTATTGAAATTGATGACAAAAAAGAGTAGTAGCCGTATTATAAGCGAACGGAAACGGAAACGGATAAACCTTACGCCTGACTATATAAATATTATTGATTAAATGAATATATATATATACATACTTATTATAAACCATTTATATACATTTAAAAAGATTATACAATTGATCTAGTTTTTAAGTCCAATGTCAGAGGAGAAAGCACCACAGAAGATCAAGTAATTGGGTTCAATAAAGGTCGAGAGTATTGTTTTGGATTTTCAAATGGAAATGGAAATTAAAATGGATATGGAAATTAAAATGGAAATGGAAACAAACGCAATGCCAGTGATTTTGGATCATCTTCCGGTTCTTTAATAGCTTTACTGAACGCCTGCAGGTCTTTAATAGAGTAATGAGGTCGGATAAATTAAAAATTGGAAATTAAAACAACAAGCGTTCGATGGATATCGAACGAAACTTGGCCGTTGCAGGCCGATTTAAATGTGGCAAATGCCAACAAACGCTAGTATGTGAGGGCTTCAGCTGCGGCGACCAGTTTTGCTTTTTCTTTCACTCCAACCTCTCGCTCCCTAGTCCTCCTCCTCGTCGTCATCGTCGTCGTCGTTGTTGCCGGCGGCGGCGGCACCGGCCGGTGCGTTCTTGTGATTGAACTCCTTTTCGGGATCGAACTGCATGCCCTCCTGATCGGCGGCATCCTCCTCGTCATCATCGCCGGCCACCTGGGCGTTCTCGGCCTCGGCCCGTTCCAGGCGGCGCGCCAAATCGGCCTCATCGATGGCCGTCACCAGTTTGGGTGCCATGATCACCTTGAACTCGCCCTCGTATCGCACGATCTCGGCCCGGATATTCTCGATGGCCACCTCGAGGGCCTTCAGGCCGTCCGTCTTCTTCGTTGTGGCCGTGGTCATCACATATCTGTCGTGGATCCAACAAAATCCCAATTAATTAGAATGTTAAGCAGGCGGGGGGCAACCCCCTGGAACCCCCTGGAACCTCTACTCACAGCGGCGGCGCAATTAAATTGATGCGTATGGGCAACTCCTCCGTGCTGAGCTCCAGGCCCTTGCTGAGCGATGCCTTGACCGCATCGATGCCCTCGTAGCCGTAGCAGGAGCACTCGATATCCGCCCGTATCTTGACGGTGGGCGACACCAGCTTCCGTTTGATATTGCTCAGCAGCACCTCCTTGGTCTCCGCATCCAGATTGCATTCGTCAAAGACCGAGGGATCCGTCACCGATTGCTTGAAGATGTCATACGCCACCGTCTTGCTGTTGTACTTCTTTTCGAAGTACCAGGCGGTCTTGTGGTACAGCTCCTCCAGCTTTTCGTTACCCTCATAGCCGAGGATGTCGGCAACATGTCGCAGGAGGGAATTGATTGCCTTGGCCTTCGCGAATCGTTCCGTGCACTTTTCCACATCTTCGGGCGAAACGCGACGCTTGGACAGATCGATGTAGCCCTTCTCCTTGTCCACACGTATGACGACAACCGGTTCCGTTTTGCCCACGCGGATCAGCTTGTTGATGGAGCGGATGCGGCGACGGGAGAGCTCCGACAGGAGGATCATGCCCTCGATGTTGTTGTACTCGAGCAGATGGACGTAGGCGCCCATCTCGGCAATGGAGAGAACGTTGACCATGACAACGTCCTCGATTTCCGGATACCGCTCATTGTAGAAGCGAGAGGTGAGTGCCATGTTTGCTGGGGGGGCGTGGCCGGTGTAAGAATGTGGAAAATCAATCGACTGGTGCGATCGCCGGAAAAAAAAACGTGTACAATTTTTGCCGAGCAGGGCAAAAGAAGAAGAGCGCCGCTTGCCGTGGAACAGTGTTGGAAAAAACATCGAAGTGGCGCTGGCCGTCGGCGAATTCGGCCACCGGCGCCGCATTCACCAGCACTGGCCGCAGGTCCGTTGAAAATTCGCTGATTTCATTTGTCATATTTTTGTGAAAACTTAATGGAATTTAAAAAACAATGACTAGCCACTTTTGCTTGTTAGCGTGCTTGACAGCTCCGGTGGACAGCGGTTAATCGATGACATTTATCTGATGCCTTCCGGGATTTGTTTTGGTTTCGATAGTGCTTCGTAAAATATTATTATTAATTGCATTTTGTAAATATGTCAAGCAAAATTTTGACCAACAGCGTGTTTCACAGCACTGGCAGATAAAGGTAAGGTTATTGGCTAAAAACCGTAGGCATATTTTGATTTCGATAGTAAATAAAAGTATTGTAAAACTAAAATAATTTAATAAATACGACAATTAAATTAGACTTATTAAAATTGTTAATGTAAAAAAGTTGTTCTGTATTGAGAACTACTGCCGCATGTGTGTTAAAAAATTAAACTTAAATGTAGTGTCCTAGTAAAATGAATGAAAAATGAAAGGATACTTTGGCTGCATGCCACCTACTTAGTGCACCGTGTTGCAAGTTGGTTGGATAATTGGCTAATCTAATATCTGATGCGATTGCGATAGTTAATAGAAAAATAATTGGCAATAATAAATTTGACAAGTGACTCCCGTCGCCAATGGTTTTACCATCCCTTGCAAAGACCGGTTGGTTTATTTCCTCTAAACTTGAATAAGCTCAAATCTTATTTGCAAAAAAAAAGGAAAAAAGGAGAAAAACTGAAATTGAGAAACTTTAACAAGTGACTTTTGCCGCCATAGCCAGCACAAGACTACGGACTGTTCGGTTGCATTATTAAGGTGAAGTTCAAGATTTTCCAATGTGAGTTTGTTGCTGAAAAAAGATTATATGCAGAAAAATTCATAGGAATTTGTAAAAATTGTTTTCCCGCCTCGCAATCGCTGCTGCCCAGTGCTGCGGAGGTCGCAAAGCGGCTGAAGAAATCGCGAAGCAGCGAATTGGCCAGTGCTGCCAGGTGGTTGCTATTTGCGGAAATCCGCGAAAATTCGATGAAATTTTCAGCATTGTCATGTAAATGAGAGCGTATTAATTGCCCAAATTATTTCATAGATCTTTCTCATTTTCTGGCTGGTCTGAGTTGCGGAATTCGAGATGTATCCTCGCGGGCTGTCGATGTGCACACACTGGCCATTGCGGCGAAAAACCGCGGAGCAGTCAGTCTGCGGAGTGCAGCGAATTCGCTCATTTGAAAAAAAAAACATGGCTGGAAGAGGTGGTTATGAACACGCTAGGTAAATATTATCAATTATTTTCGCTAATTGCCGACTGTCCGCTGTCCGTGCAACGGTGGGCATTCAATGCTCCAATGTCCGGCGGCCTGGGCCCGTTTCCGGTGCAAGTGTTACAACGGTTTCACGTCCCAAAACGGAAACAAATGCACGCGGTTTTGGGCTTTTGGGCAAAAAGGCAACACCATCCCATCAGCACGCACACCAGCGCGCCCCATCGCCCCGACACACGCACACAGCCGTCGTTGTGCGATTGTTGTGTGTGTGTGTGTGTGTGTGTGTGTGTGTGTGTGTGTGTGTGTGTGTGTGTGTGTGTGTGTGTGTGTGTGTGTGTGTGTGTGTGTGTGTGTGTGTGTGTGTGTGTGTGTGTGTGTGTGTGTGTGTGTGTGTGTGTGTGTGTGTGTGTGTGTGTGTGTGTGTGTGTGTGTGTGTGTGTGTGTGTGTGTGTGTGTGTGTGTGTGTGTGTGTGTGTGTGTGTGTGTGTGTGTGTGTGTGTGTGTGTGTGTGTGTGTCGCGGTCGTTGTCGCCGCCTTTGCTTGTGTTAGTGTCAGTCACAGTGTGTGTTTGTGTGTGTGTGTGTGCGTGAGTGTTTTTTTTCCACATTCTTTTTACTTTTCCTTTTTTTTTTTGCGGTTTCCTTTGCCGTCTCATCGCCCCCTCTCACCCCTACCCCTGCCCCGTTCCCCCCGCCTTGCCCCTCTCTTTTGGTTTTATTTTGTATTAACCGCCCCGCCCACAATCTTGAGAAATTATGTGGAAAAAGTGTGCAAAAAATATGTTTTGACGAACAACAAATGGAAGTCCACAAACAATGCAGTTTTAGGCAAAAGCGCGGGCTTTTTCAAGCCTCCCCCGCGCCCCCCCTACGCCGCCTAGGCCGCCTAGCAGGTGGGATGCCCATTGACAACGGGGCACATGTGCTCCCTGTGCTTCCCTATGCTTCCCCTTGCTCTCCTGTGCTCCCCCGTGATCCCCGTGCTCCTTGTGCCCCCCTATGCTTCCCTTGTTCTCCTTGGTTTAAGGATTTCCTAAACTTATGCTTTGTCGAAAACCTTTTGCAGGGGCGGATTCGGCGGCGAGCGGCATATGAAGCAATTGCCCACGGAACCGCCCTTCATCGCCTTTGTGGGCAACCTGCCCCAGGGCCTCGTCCAGGGCGATGTGATGAAAATATTCCAAGACTTTGAGGTGAAGAACGTGCGGCTGGTGAAGGACCGGGAGACGGATCAGTTTAAAGGTTTTTGCTACGTGGAATTCGAGACGCTGGAGAATCTGGAACGGGCCCTGGAGTGCGACGGACGGATCAAGCTGGACGATCTCTCTGCCCCGCTGAGGATCGATATAGCGGATCGTCGGAAAAATGATCGGTAAGTGGGGAGAAGAATCATAACCCTTTTGAATCATAAGATTAATCTGTTTTTGCTTTTATTGCAGCCCTGGAGGCGGTATTGGCGGCGGTAACGGCGGAATGAGCCGCGACGGCGGACGAGACGGTTTCCAGAAGCGAGGACCGCCCCGCCAGGGCGGCACCAGTCAGTCCTACAGCCGCGGCGGACCCGGCGGCAACGGCGCCATCGGTGGCAATGGGGGCGGTCGGGAAGGCGGCGGCGGTTCGGGTAATCGCGCCGATAGTAGAGGTTCGTACAATGATAATTATGGTGGTCACAATGATAGAAGTCGCGCCAGCGGAGGCGGCAACGGCGGCCAAGGCAACGGCGGCCCAGGCTCCGGTTCCGGCAGCGGTGGCATGAATAGAGGATACAATGGTAAAGCATTTTTATCTGCCGTCCAACCAACCAACCAACCAACCAACCAACCAACCAATCAATCAATCAACCAACAAAATTCAACAAAATTCAACTAAAAAATGATATCTATCGATCGACTAGCAAATTCAACACGTAGCTGCATCCCTCGTAGAGCTGCCAAAAATGTAGTTGACTCCGAAATCCGAAATCCGTATCCGTTTCCTGATGAGAGCGTCTCCCCTTTGCAGCTTACTATTTGTGTTTAACTGCTTTTCCGTTTCATATACTACCACCCCCTTCTGAGAGAGTCTCAGACGGTTTCCTGAGTTGGTTATGCTTTGCTTCTCCTTACCTTTACCTCTCCACGGAATGGGTCGATTCTGTGAAAATTTGATGTACAAATTAACCAGTTTCACGTCAGTTTTGGCTTTAGATTGATCCTAGATAAATCATCTTATCACTGCTATTGCAATTAGGGCCAAGTAATGTCACATTTTATTTCTATACTTTCTTTAATAATGTCGGAAAACAATGATACACTTTTTGACAAATTTATCAAGGTCACAGCCTGATTACAAAGTAACGTGATAACAATTTGTATCAGCAAATTTTCCAGCCAACAAAGCTATTGCCATGCCATGGGATCTTTATTTGTTTGGATCTGAAATTCGTCGAAAGCCAACAACCTTGTTGACAAGAAATATGATCTCACTTTGTATCGAATTCGGTGAATTTTCTCGCCACAATCTGTTATGAAATGTAAAGCTTGCGAGAAAAGTATGCCATGAATCCGGATTGCAACAATGTTATGATACATGATCAGTTTTCATCATAACCGGTGAATTTACAAGCCAAACAAAGTTATTTCCTAGTAATTTGATATCAATTTCAATCATATTCTTTCAACTCTCATGCTGAAATCTTTTAAGAATTGTAATTCTTGCGGGAGATACAGCCGGAACTCGCCAATTGTCATCAAAATCGGGGAATTTCCAAGCCATAAAAAGTTATTTCCTAGTATTTTGATGCCAATTTGTATCATATTTTTCCAAGTTTCATGCTGCAATATTTTAAGAATTGTAATTCTTGCGAGAAATTAAGCGGGATCTCAACAATCTTGTTCTAAAAGATACATGATCCCAATTTTCATCAAAATTGGCGAATTTTCTGGCCCAAAAAAGTTATTTCTCAGTAAATTGATCTCAATTTGTATCATATTCTTCGAATTCTCATGCTGAAATCTTTTAAGAAGTGTAATTCTTGCGTGAGATGAAGCCGAAACTCAACAATGTTGTTCTAAAAGATACATGATCCCAATTTTCATCAAAATCGGCGAATTTTCTGGCCCAAAATTTTCTAGATCTTTAAATTTTTGTGCTGCACTCTTTGATGATTGTAATGTTCTTAGATCAAAGTCCCACAACGTAATATTATTAATGTCTTTTGTAAATAAGGTGGGCAATGAGTTTCAGATATTTTAGCGATTGGTTCCAATGGCTTAATCCTTTCAAATCGAAAGAACATATCACTTAAATTTTTAGTGCCTATAGCAACTAGTAGCGACTGGTTCTCATTCGCAAATCGATCCATTCTATACGTTAATTTCAATAGCTTCCTTGTATCCACTTCGGTTTTCGTAGCCCCAGCACCTGATTTTCGAACGAGTGTCTTGATATTTTACCATCCTCACCCCGCCAAAAACCTTCCACACGCTTTGTACAAATTTGATTCTGCATTTAGCTAGCATGCAGAGAAAAGTTTTGGGAACGAGTCTGCTGCCTGGAGGTGGGCCACAGGTTACTAACAAAACGTAAACCGATATATTCCTTGCAGATCGGCCGGCGAACCGAGGTCGCTATGGCAACTTCAACAACGATGAGCGATTCGATCGCAATCAGGATCGCGGCGATCGCAGTCAACGGGAGGGAAGCTATGGCAATCAGTCGCGCGACGGTGATCGCTACAACAACTTCAGCCGGCACCGCGACCGCGAGCGCACCCACTACAATCCCAACCAGCAGAGCGAACGTCCCGCTGGCGGCATCGGCGGCGGCGGCGGCGGCAGCGGCAGCGGTAGCGGTGGCATCGGCAGCGGTGGCTCCGCCATGGGCGCCATTGGTGAGTGTGTTTAGAGTTGATGTTTATGTTTATGGGCTTATGATGGGCTAATGCGGGAATGATGTCATTGTTGCAGACGATACGGACCGGCCGCGCCTGCAGCTGAAGCCGCGAACCATTGCCGCGCCCATCAATGCGGTGGCCGAGACCAAGCAGTCGGCATCGATTTTCGGCAACGCCAAGCCGCGGGAGGAGAAGTTGAAGGAGCTGCAGCAGAATGTCGCCCACAATGGCGATAATTAAGCGAAGGCAGGCGCGCACGGGATGCCGGGAGGCGGCAGCGCTGGGTGTGGAGTAAGAGTAGTAGGAGTAGGAGAGTCGGTCCGCAATACAACAATATGCCTAATATGATATTTTTTGGTCAGAAACGAAATAGAGTGGGACAGTTTGAGAGGATCGATGGGATCGGAATCGGAGACGGAAACGGAATCGAGCTGAAGATGGAGATGGAGAGAGTATAGGAGGAGCCGAGACCGATGGAACAGATGAAATAGAAGAAAGCATCAACAGAATGCATATATAACACATACATTAAATAATAATATTACGCTACATACCTATTATATACGAAGATTTGTATCTACATTACAAGCAAAGATGATAATGATGATGATGATGATGATGAAACCAACAACAGGCTGGCTTCTGTGTCTCTGTGTTAGTGTCCAGTGTCAGTCAGTCAGTCAGTTCAGTCAGTTCAGTCAGTCAGTCAGTAAATAAGCAGGAAAAACTTAACAAAAAGCAGCAGCAGATGCAGAATCAACAGCACAGCAGCCTTTCTTATTCTTATGCAGCAGAACATCAACAAAAAAAAGCTACCAACCAACCAATAAGCAACAACATTGGAAGTCTATATTTGTTAGTTTTTAAGCAGCGATTAAACTTAGTATCGTGCACACGGCTTATATGTTTATATGCGACAGATGTGTGGCGGTTTAGGATACGTGCTGTGTGCACGCTGCTATTTGTTAATTAAGTAATGCAAACATAAACCAACAAAACAAAAGAAAAAAAACACAAAACAAAAAAGAAAAACGCTCTACCATTAAGCATAAATAGTAAACAAAACAAAACAAAAAACAAAGTAAAACAAGGCAAAAACAAAAGCAAAAACTAACAAAAAAACTACAAAAAAAAACTAAAAAAGAAAAGAAAAAAAACTCGAAAAACAAAGCAAAAATCGAAAACCTTAAAAACACTTTTTGACAAAACGTTCAGCGTAGCAGGCAGGCAGTTTATACAGTTTATATATACATATATATATATATATATTTAGCAACAAATTCAGTAAACAAAAATTATAGAACTATGAACAACAGCAAAAGCAACAACAAACAAGAAGAAGAATAAGAAGCAGAAGAAAACAAAGCGCAGGCAAGCAGAACACCAATTCGTACGTAGAAATGTATAAGTCGGTGAATTGATTACGATATGATTGATATACAAACAATGACACGAAACAACAATAATAGAAGAAAAACTTAACTTTTTTATACGCCAATCTCTGTGTACAGAGAGAAAGAGATATATAGAGAGAGAAAAAGAGAGAGAACCCAAAAACTACATAGAACTATGTAATCGAAAAATCAAAGTGCAAGTGTCCCCCTCTTATGTAACTTCATAATTTTTTTTTTCTATGATTTAGATTTAATCACTCGAACAGATCACCCGCACACCCGCACACACAACACACAGTTCACACACAAATTGAAATTCTTTTGTAGATAATCAAAGCCCAATCCCTTGGTTTAAGACGAAACAAGTTAAGCAGAAAACAAAAAAAAACAAAAAACGAATAGAAAGGAAAGTAACTAAATTTACAAAATAGGAAAGTATGAATTATAATTGTTGTTGTTTACACTGATTCGGATTGTATTAACATGCACACGCACGCAAGTGCACGGAAGCCCCCAAGAGTTTCCACATTGCAATACTTTACAAAATTAATTGTCCATTAGAACTTTTGTTTCCTCTCCACCATTTTTGGTTTATATCATCTATTTTTTTTGTTTTGTATCTTTCAATAGCTGAGAATACGCGAAACTTGTAAATTAATTTGAAAATAAAGCAAAAAACATTACATAAGCTATACCCCGAGTTATGTTTGGTGTTTTCCTTCGACTGCGTTTGGAATTGTTTGCCTTTTGTCCGGAGTGCATGTTGTACATACAAAACAAACTTGAATACACCTTCACCATACACCACCCCCCCCCACCCCCGGCAGGACCCACTCAAAAAATGCCGAAAACTGTCCGGATTTGCCCCGATTTTCCCAGATTTTTCCCCGATTTTCCAAGAGTTCCATGACTTGACAGACAGAAGAAGCTAAAGCCCAGAGTTAACCGCGGCCCCGAGGTGCGCAGCAAAGAAATAAATAGGAATACAAGACCGTAACAGATTAAAGAAATGATTACGTTTAAACGAAAGTATATGTATACATATATACACAAAAACAGATAACACACAGACACACACACACATAGTATATATATAAAGCTAAAGATAAACTTAACAAATAATTTTTAGCACTAATACCGTAAGCAGTCAAAGATTTACACTAAAACGAAAAATGGACAAACAATATTTGTAACTCCTCAAAAAAAGAAAAAGAAACAAACGTAAATAAAAAAGAAATGGTCGAGTTGAAACTTAATTAAATGCTGCTCCAAAACCTAATTAAGAACTTTGATATGCATTTTAAAACGCCCATAAGACAAATTATTATGATTATTAAAATAAACTAAAAACAAAAACGAAAAACAAAAAACGACAAAAAAACTAAACAAAAGACGCAACCAAAAGCAAAGGCAAACCACTAAAAGGAGAATTTATACAAAGCAAGAGTTAGGCATTAGCTTACATCATAACAAATATATATATATATATATACACAACAAAGGTAAATAAATATACGCTATGATTAAATGAGACAACTGATCGAGTAAGCCAAGAATAAATAGCAATTCTACTCTTAGCAACCGCAATAAATTAAAACTGAAACTAAAAAACTAATAATTGCGAAAAAAAGGGAAATGAAAACTAACCGAAATTAGAAAACGATCGTAAAACAATTTTTACCAATTACAACAACCGCAGAAACCGCAGAGCAGGCTAAATGCTAAAGTGCTAACTTCATGTAACTTACATAACAACAAACAAATTAATATTAATATTTATAAAAACAAAGTCACATCAGCAGGCAACAAACAAGCAACAACGTTTCATTAAGTAAATGACAAACGAACGCTAAAGAAATTCACAATCCATACAAAAACACCACTCAACATTATAACGAATATATATACATGCATATAAAATATATATATATATATTTTTTGTTGTTTGAACATTTTGTACGATACGTATATATACACATATATACATATAACTAAATAAATAAAAAAAAAATATAATACAACAAACAGCGCGCTGTCCCGAAGCCCCGCAAACATATTTTTCGAGGGTTTTTAGGGGAAAAGTAATGGAATTGAGTTTACTGAGAGATCGAGTAAAATATTAAACCAACTAACAGCATTCAAATGCTTCAAATTATTTATAAAAAAAACATTTTTTTTATTATTTTTAGCAGGAATTACACACAACCCATAAAGATTGAAACGATCCAAATAAAAATTCATGTATTTCTTTTATAAAATCAATATAAGTCTGGAAAAAGAACCCTTTATTTAGTTTTTTTTTTTTTTGTAGCAAATTAAATATTCCCCCAAAGGATATCCTGGCTTTCGAGTTTCTACTTCTTCGATCTTTGTGTCGTAATTTTTTTTGATTTCTAGGGAAATATTTTTGAAGGACTTCACATAGACAGAGACACAGAGATTGCGATGGAAAGTGAGGGCGAGCGAGTCGGAGGAGAAGGAAAAACACCAAAACCGATTTTCATTTCCGCTTTACCGCAAATGGGCAGCACTCCATTTGCTCCGCTGGGCAGCACTGTTCTGACAAACAGGGCGGGCGATTCAAATCGTGTGTCCTTTTTGCTGGGATTTTCGGGTGTGAGACTTTGTGTGGGCATGCAAATTTTGGTTTTTGAGCCGGGAAACCGGGGGAGGGCAATAAAATAAATTTTGTGTGTCAACGTCGATGTTGGCCATTGCGTATGTACTGGCAATTTGGAGCATTGGCCGGACCCATGTACACGGATGTATATACAATATGTACGCAAATATATATATATATATATACTTTATATGTATATGTGTTTATGTACAAACAAATACGGGCACGCAGGGCACTTGGCAACTCTCTGATGTCATCAGTTTGCTGCGATGCAGGCTGCCAATTACGACACACACGCAAATGAAAATAAAAATAAAAATAAAGGAAAAACTATATAGTATAGAGGTGTATATGTTGCACGTGCTTGTAAGGGGAAGAAGATATAAAAATAAGTAATGCCATGCTGGTGGTGTGCTTGGTCAACAAACGGTTCACGCTCGGAACGCATTTAAACAGCAACCCAACCCGGCAAGCCACCGGCAAGCCATCAACCCACCAACCCACCGACCCACCGACCCACCGGCCCACCGACCACCATTATATCCATTATTCTGCCCCACCGACGACCTCGTTAGCCACCGCACCGACAATGTCTTTTCGGTTATAAATACATTCTTCAAAGGTGGCAAATGACATAACCTGCAACGTTGTTGCTGCTGCTGCCGTTGGCAGGATAATTTTTAAAACGGGGCAAAGTTAATCACCGGCTCGTGTACCCTGGAGCATTCACATTTAAGTCAACTTCATTAGCCAGCCATCAAATTCGACGACTTACTGTTGTTCGATTATTTATTTTTACGAGTCTTAAAAATTGTCAGGATAATGGATAATCGCCATTACGTGTGGGTGAGAGTCTATTTGCGTTGCCTTCCTTTGTTTTGTAGGAGGCACTCATTTTGCATTCACCTAGAGTTTGTACCCGGTTTATTTATGTTTTAGTTACTTGGGGGGGTTTGTTTTCAGTTTCATTTCCATTTGTACATCACAGAGTTAGAATGTAATTGTTTGTAACTTTGTGCAAAGCTATCCTTTTTTAGGATTCAAATATTTACTTCAAGTTCAACTGAACTGGGTTACAAGGAAAGTTTACGGAAAAGATTTGTAAAATCTTTTTATTGAAGGGGACTCTTTGATTTGACAACGATTTGAATACCGAGGCAATGATTTGACTCTATTGATAAAGCATATTTATTGGCACTATAAAATGTTACAACTCTGCTGTTTTGCGGCCAAAGGTTAAAGGGAAATATTACTCGTAGCTTTATCCACTCGTAACTTGTTTGATGCATCTGACTTGTTTTCAATCGAATTCCAATACAATTGAACTTTCTTGGAATTCCCTTTTTTAAACGCTTCTCCGTCCATCGATCTTCCAATGCGGTATGCTAACTTTTGTAGTTTAAAAAACAACCGACGGGGTCCTTTAAGGGCCCTCCAGCTGTTTGGCCATTGATTGAATTGGTTCGTTGTTTGCTGGTTGTGATTACACCCCCTGTTCCGGGCAACGAGCACCAAAACTTGGTACACCTACCAACCCCGGACGCCCACCAGCGCTTCATCCCACCCCTCGCCCCTCGCCCCTCGCCCCTACTGAATAAATCTCTCTGGTGGCCCATTGAGGCCACGGTGGCATACGATTTGCAGTGACTGTGGGCCACACACTTAGCAGCGATTCAGTGACTTTCGAGATTTCATTAGCCTCGCTCGCCCGGGATATAGGATTTGGATTTGGGATGTAGGATATGCGGGATGTGGGGGATATTGTGCGGATGCGATGGAGCATGGGATATAGGTAAGGTTGCGTCCCCCCTAGCCCCCGGGCTAGCATAAAATGCGATTCCATTGACCGCTCTCGGTCTGCTGCTGCGCATTGCAGTTAACCCCGAAAGAACAATGCAGCAATCGCACTGGCAAAAACTTCCAATCGCCAAAAAACTTATTAAAAACGGTAGGTTTTAGTTTCTCGAAACTATTTCGAGGAATTCCTTCCGGAATCCTTGTTGTTTTCATCTTTATAAATTATATTTCTCATCTGAAATCTATGATCTCCTTCATAACAAACATTACCCTATGTATCCCTATACAAATGTGGTCTTAATTGTATATTATGGGTTACTAATAGTTAATAGGAAACAAGGGATTACTTGGAAAACATTAAGAGTGAAAACAACCTCTGGAATATTCAGAGCAGACGCAGAATTTTAAAATAATAAATCAATATATTCGCGCACATTCTTAACCAATAATTTGTAGTATAATCCTTAAACAATATATCAACTTATCAAGCTAAAATGTTCATAAGTTTCTTGGGTCAAACAAAGTGAAATATTTTATTGAAGTTCCAATTGATATACCCAAAGAATTTGAATATTTTTCTGTGTGGGCATTTCGTGCTCCATTTTTGGGGCGTGCCAAGACAACTTTGAAAAGGAGTTGCAGCAGTCGCCGCTGAGGCAATTTCATTCCCAGCTGGGCCATTTGGGCCCATTGGCAGTGCAGCTGCACTGGCTTAACCGGGCTAAAAAGGCAAGAGCTAAAAAAAAAATCCAAGTGGGTGGGTGGGTGGCCGGAGGGGGTTCCGTTCGCTGGGCAGAGAGGCCGCAAGTCAAAGCAAAGCATTTGGTTTCGTTTCGTGGCATTTGGATGATTTCTGCCTATTTCCTGGCCAAACACACAGCCAGCCCACCTGCCCCACCTGCCCCACATGCCTCACCTGCCACATGGCACACTCAGCCGTCCGCGGCGCCTCCCCTTGGCCCCCCAGACCCCCCGCCACCCACTAACCGACTTTAATCGCGTGCCTGGCGAACATTTTAACGCTCGTCGTTGTCGGTTGTCGGTTGTCGGTTGCCACAGCAACACACAGGCCAACACCAAAACCAACATCAACATCAACAGCAACATCAACTGCAAGTGCAATCCAAAATCCAAAAAAGGCCAATTGCAAAAAGAGCCAGTGATGAGAAGCGTTTTTTTATACACCTAACTATTTAATTGGGCTTCAAAAGCCGCAAATTCATTAGAGATCGAGTGCTCTATGGATTGCAAAATTAAGTTAAGAACTCGAAAAAGACAAAAGCTTGCATCATATTGTATTTTTAAAGAAAACAGACTGTTAAATTGGCCATTTTTAACCTTCTTATTGATACTTTAGTCTTAATAAAACCCCTTGGAAAATGTTAACAATTGGGCTGTGGCTTGATGGCAAACATTGACCTTTTAAGCGGGTAAAAAACTGGCAATTTTCCCATCACTGGCATGCCATGTGGCATGTGACAGGTGGGTGGCAGGTGGCAGGTGGCAGGGGCAAATGGCAGCGGCATGTGGCAGCGGGTGGTGGCAGCCAGGAGGTGGCACCCCCTCTAACCGAATTTCAAGCCAGAAAGGTGCGTTGGCAAATCGCTTCTCGCTGCTTTTTATTTCCTGTCTTCATTTCGTTGAAAAAAGGATATGCAGCCAGGAAATTCACTTGCTTTTTTCCCCCGCAAACATCGAAAACTGCGTAACACACAACACAAATGAAGCGAAAAACGTGAAAAAAAAACTGAGCAAATTCAAGTCAATTATCCCCAGCACGTGTACTTAAATATTATGCGTAATTATGGCACTGGAGATGACGATGACGATGTCGATGGCGATGGCTATGGCATAATTAGCCTTGTTACTTGTGTATGCGCTTATTACATGGCTCGTGTTGTCCCTGCCGATAGTCCTCAAACTGTCAACGCAAAAGGACAAGCGGTGGTAACTGTTACGGACTAAAATCCGAAGAATTGTATACCCTTAAAGGCTTGCAAATATTAGAAACGCATAAAAAGAATGGGCTAGGAAACTAGGGACTACGCACAACTCTCTTCGAATTTCGTTCCCTACAAATTTGGCGTAACAATTCATATAATATTTTCTTGTTGTCCATAAAAACTGCAATTTGCTATAGTAATTTTATTTTTTAGGTTTTTGATTTCATTAATTTTATTGGCCCTGAAACAGGGTATTGATTACGACTTTAAAGGAGCAACCAGGACCCTAAACATGCGCGTCTCACGAGCCCAAATTTATGCAAATACCGGGACGGGGTTGGGGCTAGGGGGGGGCTCCGCTCTTTGCGGCTCGAGGACACCTCCCTGTGCCTCCTCATCCCGCTGGCGTTATCCTGGCAAGTGCAAAAGGAAACGCACAGTTGAATAATGTAAGTTATGTTAATGTGCAAGGAGCAGCAGGAGGCCGGGGACCGGTGTGAGAGCTTACGCACAGGTGTACATTACACAGTTGCTGCATTTGCTTTGGCATTTATGGGGTCGAAAACCACACCAGCCCCAACACTACTCACACCCTACACCCTACACCCTACACCCTAAACCGTACACCCTACACCCCAACCCCACCCCGGTAGTCCTCTTATTTTCCGGGGAAATGGGAAAATGCAAGTGGAAAGTGTTTGCCATAACCAAGAGCGATGAAATTAAATATTCAATTTCCTTCAGCCAGCAGGATTCGTTGTGACTCGGATTTAACTATTGAATTTCCGGTGGCACTCTTTTTAATTTTCCGATTTCCCAGCGATAATAATAAACTTACAAAATTCTACACCGAAATGTGATGACATTTACAAGTGCGGGCCGGACTCTGAGCCCGGTTTAATTGATTTTCTGTGTACACGTATCATTTCAAGCAATTAGCAAGCAAATGTCTGTCTGCTATTTTACAAATTGCCTATTTTGACGAGTAGAACGGCCATGACTGGCGAATATGTATTGCCTAATAAATTGGATTAGAATATTCTTGTGTTATGCTGGCCTAGTCAAAGTTAGATGAACCCATTTTAAGCCTTGAAATAGTCATTTTATTGGCATAATTGGAAAAATATTTGTACGAAAGCCAAACGGGTCTGGCTGCAGTTTAATTGGCAAAGTAAAACATTCATCAGAGAGATAGGAGCTGAAGGGATTTGTAAATGCTTGTCCTTGTTCATTTATTTGCTGCTAGATAGTCCAGTTTATTGATGCGTAGAGCTTGTGAATGGTTGAAATATTCATCAAATGGTTAAGGTCCTGACGTATGGCTGGGGGGAAAGGGTTCTATTTTCGTTCTTAATTGGCGTGGCAAATTAATTAGAGTACCTACCACCCATATCTAAACTTTGTATCGAGTGGTTTGAATATGCACAATGGTGTGTTTGCCCAGGAAATGTAGTGCCACTCGACAAGGTGATGGACGACAGATATCGCTCCCCCACGTTGCCACTTTCTTTTTCCTTTCACTTCGCCACTTTCCATATAACCTGTATACGTATGTATATATTTATATTGGCTGGTATATAAACCGGGAAGCGGGAAGCGTTCGCCGCCTGCGGGAAACAAGCTGAGGGATAAGTTATGGGGAGTGCAAGTTTGGGGGACTTCGGGAGGAACCATGCCATAGCGGCCATGGTATGGGTTTGGGTAAGGTACCGCTGTCAAAATGTCGTCATTGTTCATTCATGAAATGTGCGCCTTTTTACATTTTACCCAACTGTAGCAGCAGCAGCAAAAATAAAAGGAAAACACCGAGCGAAACTTGGGAGAATATAGATATGATATACAATATTCCCTTAAATACAATGAAGCATCTACAGTGATGAGAAAAATAATAGAAACGAATGTTCACTTTGGGCCTAAATACATATTTTTAATAAGGAACGTGGTAATGAGTGAAAATTTTAGTTTTTCTCTGATATATATACATCTATCTTACATGCAAGACAACAGACATGCATTTAACTATATTCATTTGGCTAAAAAATTGCACTTAAGTTAAATTTTATGTTTTGACCTGGAAAAAATAATAGAAACGCGGTCGTATTTTGTCAAAATCCATGGTAATTCTTCGTTTAAATTAAAATAATAGGTATTGTTTTGAATATTTTTATTACAAGGAGTGCTAATACAGCAATTTGTTGTACAATTTATCATTTAATTTTGTTAAAAGCATCAAAATGGATCAATTAGCATCAATTATTTTTTCCATTACTGTAAATCTTGTAGAGCTATTTAGCAATCGAAGTTTTAGGCCTGAACACACTTGTGGAGGAACTACAAAACTATCATTTTTCTCGGTGTAAAAACAGCAGCAACAACCGCAATGGCCGCAAAATAAAATGGGGGAAAAATGTGTAAGAAAAAGGGAATTCCAAACAGAAGTGCGAGGAGCAGAGAGAACGAAAAAAAAGTGAGAAAGGAGTGCTGTGTGTGTTGTGCGAGGACACAGCGAGGACGAACGTGCGACTTTGTTGTGGTTGTTGCTGCTACTGCTGCTGCCGCTGCTGCTGCTGCTGCTGCTGATGTGTGTTGCATGCCGCACACACCGAAGCACGAAAGCACATACACTCGCTGACATCATCCGCAGCCGTCTTGCCACTCAACCGGGCACTGTGAAAAATTTGTGCTCCAAACCTAATGCAAAATTAGTGAAAGTTTACTATTAAAATATTAACTAAATACTCAATAAAGAATTTCACTTAAAATTCGTACCCTAGGATACATGATTTTTGTTTTAATTACAGACTTGTAATATGGAATACCTAGTTTTTTTAGAGAGAACTATAATAAGCTTGTTTCTTTAATCGATATTTGTATTTAGCTGTGAGAGTATTTCAAAGGTATTGAAATGTAATATTTCTAGAGCATTTTCTTAAATATAATGACCAAAGACCATGGAAACCTGCAGAGGTAAATAGTAGTCACATATCGACGCATTTCCGCGAATGTATCGTATGTAGAAAAATCTAATTTTACAGGGGAAGCATTTTTTCAACTTAATCTATTAGGTATACTTGAAAATAGTATATTTCATTTTTAAACGGGTAGGTCGTAAGCACTGCTATTTCAATGAACCCAGCTATATATATATATATTATATACCTTATATCCTTATTTATGTGCGTTTGAAGTATTTTTATTCACATGAAAAACAAAATAAAAAAGAAATTTTAACTTAATTTTTATCGGAATATAGCGCTTTCAGTTATAATATGTTACAGGGTAGTGAGACATGAGGTACCTAACAATTTTGCATTAAAATCTCAATTTCGAGAAAAAGCAACATACGATACTTTTGCGGAAATGCGTCGATATACTCGTACTTTCTGTGCAGTGTATTTCAACTTACTCATGTGGCAGGACGTTATGAAAGACAAGGGACTGGCAAAAGGGGCGTGCCAGAACGCGGTGAACGGGGGCAAGGCGGATAAAAAGATGGTAGAGGGCAGAGGGGCCGTGGGGCTGTTTGGGGGAGAGTATGGCTAATATCATGTGGGCGGGACGTGGTGCTGCGTTGTTGGCGTAAATATTGTCATTTGTTGCGACATTGAAGTTATTGTTTGTCCGTTTGACGCTGTTCGAATTCCCTCGACTGTGTTCCGCTGGAATCCTTAAAGGACGTTTGAATGTTTGCCCGCAATTAGCTAGATCAACTGGGTGGGGTGCACTGGCCATGTACCGGACTATATGGGTATACTTTGGCAAAGCTTTGAAGAGAGAAAGGGCAAGGCGGATGCATAGCACATACCGATCGCAGGCGGGCACCTGGGGAGCCATTATACCACTTCCGGCTAATTGGGGGGCCAAATGCCACGGAAATGTTTCTCACAAAGAAAACAATTAAGCGCCTGCGACGATTAGGCCACCTACCTGACCCCCCCCACATCGCAAGCACACACGGTCAACGAATATATTTCAGCTTACTTTACTTTCGCTTGTTATTTTATACATTTCCAAAGAGCCAAGGAATGTAGCTAACGCTGTGCGTCTTCTGCAGATCCAAACAAGAATGAAATTAGTCTCGATTTTAAATACCCGGTTCTCAGTTTCCACATGATTAACAGAACATGGATAAACAATCCTTAGAAACATGCCGCGCACTTCTCATCCGCAATGTTTATCTATACCTCCCCACGCTCATCGACAAAGCGCAAAATCTAATAAGTAATTCGGACTTACCTGGTCATAGTCTGGGCCTCTTTTCCCTCATTGCTGTAGATGAACAAAACAAGGTCGAAGATTGGGGACTCTGGATTAGGGAATCTGTTAGTAGCCTGGAACTCTTATTCCTTGTTTCTGGTCGATCTACTTGGCCTCCGTGTTCCAATTGCTACTGCACAGGGTTGAACATATTTTTGATGCAGTGGATAGCTTGGATGCACTGCTTTAGGTTAAATGATGCAGCAGTTTCTTGAATGACTTCCTGCGAAGGTGACAGTCGATTCCCTAAAGCGGAAAGATGAGGTCAAAGGACCCCCTTTGACCCCCTCAATCTCGTTCTCCTTGGTCTCCAGATATTGTGCAGGATATCGCTTGGGTGCACTGCTTCAGGCCAGATGGACGATGATTTTCTTGGATGACTTAAGGCGCAAGTTACAAGTCGAGTCCGTTGGGCGCGAAGATGAGGCCACAGGGGAGTGGCCCTCTTGATCTCGATCTCCATAAGATTTGCATTTCTCTAATGCAGCGGATCTCCAGATTCAGGTGACCATTATCTCATCATCCCAGCGAATTCTTGGATGATGCAGTGAAAGCGGCAGCCGGGTCCAAAAGGCGGGAGATGACGTCAAAGGCGGCAATGATCCTCTAATTTCCAGTAGATCGTTGTCGGGGAATTCCGGCGGATCCGATGCTGGAGATGCGGTCCCGTCCAGGAAATAGGCGCTTAGGTCGACAGCTGGCGAGGGGAACTGGAAGAAAAAAGGGGGGAAAAAATTTATTTACTTACCCAAAAAGTCGGGCCTGATGGAGCTTAAGTAATGTTCTGTCTGCTAGAACCAGTTGGGAATTCTAATTCGCGGCTGCGTCGGAAATTCGAAGCCAAAAAAAAAATAGTTACATACTAACCTTTTTGAAAAACCAGCATACCAAATTGTATTTTTTTTTTTAATTTTTATACCATGTACCTTAAGGTACAAATGGTAAAAATAAGAGCTAGAGACCTATTTCTGCATTAAGTTTTTGCATTAGGTCCGTTTAACTGTTACGCAAATAATGTCTTTCTCGGATTTTTGCCACGACTTTGAAGATACATCTTTTTTAAGTCCGCTAAGTCCACTGATCGTCAAACACGTATATGTAAAATTACGTCGAAATCGGACAATAAATATAGAAGATATGTTTTACACACCCCTTTCCATGGCAACGACAAGATAGGTACATGGTATCTTGTTGTCAAGAAATCTCGACTACAGCGTTTTTACTTGTTTTTTACTTAATTTATTGCAATCGCAAATACCAATAACTAGAAAAACCGAGACAAAAAACCGAGACAAATAAGAAATACATAATTTCTGGTAGCTTTAAAAGTCTATACAGCTTTAAAGTTTAAACCGTATTTGATATTGCATGCTTGTGGCCGGTGTTGGAAAAAACGCTTAGGATTTTTAAAACTTAGTGTGTTTTGAATTCAAAACAGCCGTTTTCTCTATGAAAACCCTGTGAACAAAAATGGAATCAACTCTTGCTGTGACATAGTGTCAATTTGATACCGTTTCACATTGCCCTTATTTTTTCAGTTTCAACTGTGCTCGATTCAGAGAAGGTTCACTTTAAAAGCTAAAAAAAAAACCAAAGAATAAAAAACACAAAATAAAAATTTAACAAATTCTAAAAATTTAAAACAGTTTAGAAATTTTGTAAAAAAGCCAAAAATGGAAAAGAAAGTGAACCAATTGACTGTCAGCGGCCAATCACCTTCGGGCGTGAATGAGGCGACCGGGTCGAATGTCGCAGCTCAAGGCCCCATCATCAACTCGGTCGAATCCAGTGCCGTGGATGCTCACCTTTCCCCCGTCGAGGAAGCTATCCAATCCGATGTGGATGCGACATCCTCGTTCAATGTGGCTATGCTGGAAGGGCAGCGCACGATCCAGTTGCATGCTAAGGAGGATACTGATGCGGCCAATCAGATATCCAAGACCGAAATGGCCGTGGAGAAAGAGCTGCAACAGGCCACTGGCGAGGAGGAGCAACAAGAGGGTGCCGCAGCCGAAGATCTACAAGAGGGTACAACAGCTGAGAAGCCAGAGGAGCCAGCAAAGGTAGCTCAAGGCCCCATCATCAGCTCGGGAGAATCCAGTGCCGTGGATGTCATCCTCTCCAGTGCCGAGAATGCCATCCAATCCCCAGTCGAGGAAGCTATCCAATCCGGTGTGGATGCGACATCCTCGTCCAATGTGGCTGTGCTGCAAGGGCGAAGCATGATTAATTTAGATGCTGACGAAGAGATTGGTGAGGAGATGGCCACGGAGAAGGAGCTCCAAGAGGCTGCCACAGCCCAGAACGAGCTACAAGAGGCTGACACCGCCGAGAAGCCAGAGGAGCCAGCCAAGGTAGCTAAGGAAGCCGAGGTGGAGACAATGGGTAAGCATGAAAAGATGGCCTATATGCCCAACAACGAGCAGGTCAAGTCTCACGCCCTTTCCCTAGAAGCAACCCAGCCAAATGAGATGCTGGCAAAGGCCGAAACTAAAAAAGGCATCGTGCCACAATCGACTTCGGCGGCTCTCGGCCCCGTTTTGCCTTCTGCAAATGTGGTAAAAGTGGAGACCAACGGGGTGCCCCAAGGGCAGATCGAAATCTTCTCGATTTTTGCTGCTCAAGGCCCCATCATCAGCACATCTATGGTTCAAGATCTAGATTCGTCCAGCGATTCAGATTTCGAGGAGGTCCCTAGCCTTCCGCCGCTAGATGAGGAGAAGCACTCGCCAAAAGGTTCGAAGAGACGCCATGGCAAGGCGAAGGAAGGAGAACCCTCCCCGAAGAAGCAAA
Organism: Drosophila ironensis; assembly: GCA_021223825.1. Classification (NCBI taxonomy): domain Eukaryota; kingdom Metazoa; phylum Arthropoda; class Insecta; order Diptera; family Drosophilidae; genus Drosophila; species Drosophila ironensis. The sequence goes on from JAJJHQ010006552.1 coordinate 463,739, forward strand.
AGACACAAGACAAATCCAAGACATATCGCGTTACGGATGGGGTCTGATCAAACTCGGATATCACACTTTTAAACACCCAAAACTCCGATTATACACTTCCAACATCCATTACACATACAAACGCAATTAGATATGTTACACTTCCCTTCACTCTCATCCGTTGATATTGTTAAATAAACAAAACTAGCGCTACCCTGATACCTTGATGTAATGGACAAAGAGTTCCAATTTGATTAACAGCTGCGTTGTGGCAGGATTTTTGTGAGGAATTTACAATATGCGCCCGCAAAATAAAATAAAGTATTTTGCAAACAGTTTGACTATTTTTTATCAAATGTTTTCTACTGCAGCATGGAATTTATTTATTACACAACGGTAAATGTGAGTGAGTGCAGTATATGGTTGTACTCTCGTTTTTATACCATGTACCTTAAGGTACAAATGGTATATTAACTTTGTGCAACTGTATGTAACGGCCAGAAGGAGACATCTCCGACCCCATAAGTATATATATTCTTGATCAGCATCAACAGCCGAGTCGATATAGCCATGTCCGTCTGTCCGTCTGTCCGTCTGTATGTATGAACACCTCGTTCTCGGAGATGGTAAGAGCTAGAGGTCTAATTCTTTTTGCTTTTGGTGTTTTATTATAGCAGGCATAGCAAGTTTATTTCGAATTTTTGCCACGCTCCTTTTCGCCTTTGCAATTTGCATACAACCGGATTTTCTTCGACATATTTGCCTATAAGTTGCACAATATAAGAACTACAGACCTATTTCTTTTTGCATTATGTCCGTATAATTATTAGACTACAAATTTCATTCTCTGATTTTTGCCACGCCCCTTTCCGCCTTCGTATTTGCAAAAAAATCTATATCTCCAATATGGTAAAAGCTAGAGACATCATTTTAAGTCCGCTAAGTCCGCTGATCACTAAACACGTGCGTTCGAAATTACGTCCGGATCGGATAATAAATATAGAAGATATTTATTATTTTATTTTAACCCGCCCCTTGCCAAGGCAACGGCATGTGTGATTCCTTTTGCAAGAGCGAGCAACGCAATTCCTTCTTCAAGAGAGCTAAGAATTTCCTTTTGCAAGAGAGTGAGACACCTTGCTAAAGAGAGCGCAAATAAAAAACCGCCAACCAGTTGGCGGGATTTATTTGTGGTGGAGCAGACGCGCTTCGATCGGCGCTCTGTTAATTTGCGTTTTTCGTCGCTTTAATTGTTTCAAACAGGCTTAAAAGTTAGCTGAATCGCAAGTGCAATGAGTGTTTATCATAGTGGTGGTCGTCGTTCGATTTAAAGTACATTGTTTTTTGCACAATTCGCGAAAGTGTTTTGCGCATTTTGGTGTTTGTTTTTTCCTTTTTTTCTCTTGTGTTTTGTGTGCGTGCTCGCGCTGGTGGATCGAATGAGAGGGACTCAGAGAGCAGCATAACGGTAAGTCATCTCTTTGGTTTCTTATTCCTTTCCTTTCCAATTTCCGAGTGGATTTCATCTACGCTCGATTTTGCTTACAAGATACAAAAGTATCTCGACTTGGGGTTGATGATTCTTCGCATCTGATATATTTTTATGTTATTTGGTAGCAGTATGATTTTGAAAAATATTCGTAATATTTAGGAGCAAAAATATGGATTTACTTGTGATGAAATAGGTTTAGTTTTCGAAAATAAAGAGTTATTATATCGTACCTATAGAATATCATGTTTTGGAATAACTTTCAGCTTATTTTACTTCTCATCTGTAATATTATAATATTATATTATTATATGTTGAGGGTATTTAAATATGTACGTTTCGTAATATTTGGGAGCAGATGTATGGATTTGGAAACGAAAATGTGGTGAATTATTTGGTAAAAAAATAAAATAAAAGAAATGTTTAATAAAGAAAAGTGGTAAATGGTATCTGTGGAGAAATCTCCACAACAGCGTTTCTGCTTGTTTTTCCATAATTTTGGGGTGATCACGAATTAAAGCCCTTTTTGCCATTAGAGCACTCCTTCACCTAGTTTGACCGTTTAAATTTTTTCACCAACAATTTGCCATATCTCGGCCTATTTTATCCAAATTCAAAGTACCCTATCTTAAAATCTTCGTGGGGAGTCCAATTATCTATCCCTATCACTATTTTTATACCACGTACGAATTCAATAAATTCCTGTTCTTTTTAAGAACCGGCTATAAAAAATAAGAATTTAGTGTAATATTTTGTATTCCTTCTTTACAATTTTCATTAGTGCTCATACATTTATATGGCACTGTATCTGACCGCATTATCTGCTCAGTTTATTTCTGGATCCAGATAATCGCTCAAACGTCGCTTTTATTGATTAAAATAGTATATTAATTTCATAGCTTACGGACGAGGTGTAATTGATGTGTTGCTTGCCAACCACAAAGGCAAAGAGCAAGTCGTAATGACAACAAATATATAAGTTTAACAAAACCAAATAAAAATTGATACTCTGTAAAGTTATAAAGTGTGGTGCCAATTTACCAAAATTCTTTTTCCCATAAAGCTTCATTTAAAGGACCATTAAATGTCTAATACTGAAAAGATTTTCTTCCACCGAAGGCAAACCATTACCCGCACAAGCTGCCATAATTGTGGTGTTTTAACTATTTTTATTAATAACAAAATTCCTTTCCTTGGGGAATCTTTAGAGCAGCTTTAGAGCAGGTAAACATTGCAGGAGCAAGTTTGCTTTTGCTTTACAGGCTTCCCCGGCTTCCTCGACTCATAAAGAGTAAACATTTTCGAAAGACTTGGGCGGAAAGTAGGTCCCAGACTTAATTCATTAGCCGGAGAGCTGGTGGGTTTTCCTTTTGCATGCCTTTGGCTCTGCTTTCATTTTTTCCCCATTTTCTTCGAGTTTTGAGTGCAGGCGCACTTTCTTTTGCAGCTTTGCTTTTGCTTTTACTGTGCTTTTGCTTTGCCTGCCATTTTTGCCTGTTTTTTCCACTTTACTTTTGCTTTTGGGCCTGACGTATGCCACATGCTACTGGGGCCCCCTGTCCTGTCCTGTCCTGTGCTGTGCCGTCCCGTTCGCTTCGGTTCGGTTCTGTTCCTTTTGCAGCCTTTTTGGCTGAGCCAGAGTTGGGTTTTGTAGAGCTAGAAACAGAAAAAGAAGCAGAAGCAGAAGCAGCGGCGGCAGCAGAAACAGAAACAGAAACAGAGCTGCCAAAGCTGCCAGAGCCTGTCCCAATGACCGAGTGGCTCTCTGTCGTCGTCCTCGACGTCCTCGTCGTTGTCCCTGTAACGGGAAACTGGCACAGCCCGAAGACTCGCGAAGCGTCCACGAGGCGGCCACGAGGCGGCAACGAGCGCTCGCCGAGCCGAACTGAACGAAACTCGGACTCTGCGGAGGCACACGCGATGCGGCAGCTGACAGTTTCAGTAAACCACGGAGACGAACGGATTACGGGTAACGAAACAGCCGTAGTAGTACCAGAACAAGAAGCAGTACCATAACCGTAGCAGCCACAGCCATCCGAAATACAACAAATTCTTATAAAAGAAAAGAGAACAAAAAAACCACACACACACAATACAATAGAGGACATTCCATATAAAAACAAAAAACATAAAAAAGAAACAATCGAATTGAGGAACAAGCCCAGAAAATAATCTAAACTGTAAGCCAGCAGAAGAGAGCTAAAGAGGCAAGCAAGCACACGAGACTCGTTGAAAGAAAAAAAAAAAAACCAGGAGCGGTTAAATAAAAAACGAACAACAACAACCGACTAAAAAAAAGCCGAAACCGATAAACTTACTAGCCCTTGCGGTGCATGTGCTTCTCCATATACCATACATACATATATGTATTAGAATATATATATTGTATATTTGTACATATATGTAATGTATACAATATATACAACTGTGTTGATTAGTGCGCAAGCAGAGGAAACGAAGGAACAAAGTTTTACATAAGTTCTCCCTGCTCTGCCTCCAAAATTTTTCCCTCAAACGTTTTCGCTTTCTTCTTGTACTTTTTTTTTGTTTTTTTTTTGGATATTTTTTCGAGTGTGACCCAAAAAACAAAAGCAACAAAAAAAGCAACCAAAAAAACTAGATAAAGTGCGTGTTCACGTGTTCTTTCAAGCAGAAGAAGCAGAAGCAGAAGCAGCGCCGTGCCAACGGTTTCGTGTTGCCTTTTTCCCCAAGTTTTTTCTTGTTTCACATTTTTTTTGAAGTGTGTTAAAGCGCGTGTTTGCCATGGCGTATACTTGATGTGGCCGCAGCAGCAAGCAACGATTGCGTATACGCCTAGTGGGCCCTGTGAGTGTGTTTTTGGGTGAGAGTGTGTGCGACTGTGTGCGTGCCTAAACATATACGTATATATGTGCATGTATATGCATATGTATGCCAGTGTGTGCGTCACACACAACGTGTTACGCATACAAAAATAAAAATTACCAAAAAATTGAAGCCGCAACTCTCTCCCCCCCCGTTTTGAAAGCAAGCATTTGGTTTGTTGTTTAAAGAGTCGAAAATTAGAGGCGGCCCAAAGAAGTAGGCAACGAAATTTGCCTCAACAAATTGCTGGCCAAGACATCGCATTCCATGCACAGAGCGAAAAAGGGGGCAGCCGCACAAGCACAAGGCATACGACGGGCCCTAGGAAGCCAGTTAGGAGCAGGAGTTGCCGCGGACTTTCGATTTTTCGTGACTCGACTCGAATCGGTTTCTTGTGTGCGCCTCCTCGAGTGTCCTTTTGTAGTTGCCACAGCTCCTTCTCTCCTCCTCTGCTCCTCTGCTCCTCCGCTCCTCTGTTCCTCTATTCCTTTTCCGCTGTTTTTGTTGTTGCTGCTGTAGCCGCTGCTGCCGCTGCTGCTGCTGCTGCTGCTGCTGCTGATAGCCCCCTCGCCCTGTTTCGCTCTCTCTCCTCCCGAAGTTGTGAAACTCTGCGGCACACTCGCCTGCTGTTTAGGTTATGTGTATCTGGCATGTCCTTTTTCCGTGCCTTTCCTTGCCTTTGTTGTTTTTTGTGTGAAGCGCGCATATGCGACGTCTGCGCTGGCACGAAAATCCAACCAAACCAAGCCAAGCCAAGCCAAGCCAAGCCAAACCAAAGCAAAGCAAACCATACCAAACGAAACGAAACGAGACTCAACCCAACGCGGTTCGACCTAACTCGACTCGACTCGAAAATCAGGCGGCCAGGGCGACGACGACGACGACGACGACGACGACGAGGAGGACGAGGACGAGGACGAGGGAGCGTGCAGGACGAGGGGCCATCCAGCACTCGGTCAGTCAGTCAGTCAGTCAGTCAGTCAGTCAGTCAGGCAGGCAGTCAGCCAGTTGGGCGGCCAATACTGGCGCCTTGCTAACTGGCTAAGCCGTGTCCTCGCCTCGTCCTCGTCCCGTCCTTCGTCCTTCGTCCTTCGCCCTACTAGCGCCTTTGTCCTTTTTCGTTTCGGATTTCAACTTTCGACTCGCGTTTCAATTCGTGCTGTGCGCAAAGCGCAAAAGGAGCCGACCACCCGACAACGAGGACTCGCCGCCCAAAGGATGAGGACGAGGCCACGAGGAGCAAACGCGACTGCTCCTGCGAGAACGAGCGAAAGGGCGAGAGCGCCCGAAAGGGAGGCCTAGGGAGAGAGGCACAGAAGGGACAAGGGTGCCTCAAATTGCCTTGGCTTCGCTCGCAAGAAAAACAAAAAAAAAATTAAAAAAATATCAAAAAAAAACACGGCAACAAAAAAAGCAACCAACAAAAAAAGGAAACCGAAATTGTGCAACGCTTTTGAAGTTTGAAGTTGTTGGCTTGTCTGCCCCAAAACTATGGAACACACATATAGGGTCGTGGCAAAGCCATAAAGAACAAAAATTAGAGCTACTGTGCAGCAAGAAGTCGTGAGTCCTGGCATGCTTTTCAGCTGCTGCATGCCACAAATTTAATAGCAGTTATTGTCACGAAAGTGACGGGGAGCCACCATAATCCATAAGCCACATATCCGAAGTAGATATTCTCGTAATATAATCGTATTGTAGGTGCTGGAATGGTATAGATTTTCTAGATCTCTGTTGTTGAAATAACAATCAGGATGTTATTTAAATGAACGGATGGTTTGAAAAGAGTTTTTCATTATCCTGCTGAGTAAATAAAGGTTACTTTTGGAAGAGCTAAATAATATAATCGTATTGTAGGTGCTGGAATGGTATAGATTTTCTAGATCTCTGTTGTTGAAAAAACAATCAGGATGTTATTTAACTGAGCGGATGGTTTGAAAAGAGTTTTGCATTACCCTTATGTTCAACAAATAAAGGTTAATAAAGATAATATAATCGTATTGTAGGTGGAATGGTATAGATTTTCTAGATCTCTGTTGTTAAAATAACAATCAGGATGTTATTTAAATGAACGAATGGTTTGAAAAGAGTTTTTCATTACCCTTATGCTGGGTAAATAAGGTTTACTTTTGGAAGAGCTAAATTTAAACATTTTATATAGACAATATATAAACACTTATAAATTCGGTTTAATTTTTTTCCTCAAATATATACTCAAATGCTGTAAGAAATGCCAAAATTCCCTATGAAAATAGGTCCAAAACGGACTTTACAATTATACCAAACCGTCATCAGCAATACTAATCCTTTTACAAGTGGGATTCAGTTGAAATTTCGCTAGTTTTATTTATAGCAAGGAAACTTAATCAGCGACTGGCGCGTGGCTTTCTAGTTTCCTTCAGAGTGTAATTGAAGAACTTCTGAGGGCCGCAGTGAAAACGAAAGGACACGCAATTGTGGCCACCAGGAACCAGCGCACGAGCGGGAGAAGGAGCAGCAGTGAAAGCGAAAATGCTGCTCCTTTCTCTTCGTTAGCCAAAATCTATAAACTTTCGACGCACTAAATGTCATACGGGAATGCGATTGTGAGTGTTAGTGGTGCGTGTACTTGTGTTTGTCCTGCGACTTTTGGGCGCTAAAAAAATACGAAAAAGAAAAAAAAAATACAAATGAAAGGAAAAATCCAAGAGAATATAGAAAAGGCAAGGCAGCCCCTCCAAGGCCCAGAGCGACCGAGTTAAGCATTTTTATTTGCCCACCTCGGATCGGAGGAGCCACTTCAATCTATGGTCAGCAAAGAAAAGAAAAAAAAAAACAAAAATAAATAAAAGAAAAGCGAACAAATTATATAGGTAGCGAAAAAAACCCCACCCGAAAACCAGTCAAATCCGCCTTCGGGCTGTGCGTGTTCAATTGGTTTTCCTTTTATTGTTGTTTGTTTACCGCTTTTGTTGGTCTTCGGTGTAAAAAATTTACATAACCCAAATTGCCGCATAAATAAATTATTAAATACGTGACGTGCCAATGGTCAAAGAGACCAAAGCGCCCAGCGACCAGCGACCAGCGCTCAGGCCAGAGCACAGGCATGTGCAAGGATTCCGCAGGACTCCACTGGTCTATTGTGCGATTCCCCGGGGCCTGCAATCAGGACGCAATCCAATAAGGAGATTGTGTCCTCGAGACTGCTTCCCGCCATATGCCATATGTGAGTCCGGCGTGGGAGATCCTCCCTAAAAATTCAATTAGGGACGAGGCCAAGGCTGTCCGAGCTGCGGCGATCAAAAATTGCCACCGGCCAAGGGCCGGTAAACTTTTTGGCCCAAATAAACTTTGGCCAAATGACCAAATTATATATGTTGCATTAAATATTTATTAGCAGAGATTACGAGGCTGTCAGGCTTCCCATGGCAACGAATATGTCATTGCATTTGTAATCACAATTTAAAAGATGTGGCAATTCAATATGCTTCGGCAGTTGCAAGCTGCCAACATAAATTTGCAACTTTGATTTATTGCGTTGGCAAATATTTGACATACTATCTTGCTTTGATTTGGTGTTCGAATTTTGCTGTGTGGGAGGAACTGTTGTAATACCAATTCAATTTAATAAGTAATGTACAATTTGGATAAGCTAGTTGCAACTGAAATTTGCAGCTGATTATCGATACTCAATCGTTTATAATCGTTTGTAATCGGTTATAATTGTTTTAATTCCAATCGTTTATAATGATTGATGGGCAAGTTTTTGTAAATAAAAACAGTTTTCGCAAGTTTTTTATCTGTGATTTGAAAGAACTAATCAGATTTACTTCATTTAAAGCATTTGATTAGAGTGAAAATCGTCTAGTTCTGAAAGGACATCTTTTCTTTGTTGAAATTCTGAACTGTTGTAATTCCAATTCATTTTATTAAGTAATGTAAAATTTGGATAAACTAGTTGCAACTGAAATTTGCAGCTGATTATCGATACTCAATCGTTTATAATCGTTTGTAATCGGTTATAATTGTTTTAATTCCAATCGTTTATAATGATTGATGGGCAAGTTTTTGTAAATAAAAACTGCTAGTTTCTGCTAGTTTGAAAACTGGGATTTGATTATTTTGTTGGTAAGTCTCAAAGAACTAACCAGATTAACTTTATTTAAAGCATTTGATTAGAGCGAGCAGATTTAATTGGCTTTTTCCCCCCGAAAAGAAGTTACTTTTTATATAAAGGCTGTTTTTTGTTTTGTTCAAGGCTTAAGGCCTCATCTAGAGTCCCCTGGATCGATGGGTCTTTGTCCAAATGCGGGTCAGCATGATTTGTGATTATAACTCTTGCTCTGCATATATTTGAGGCACTGGCGTAGGGGCTAATAGGCCCAGTATCCCAGTAACCGGGCTCATAACTTATGAACGCATTCGGTATTGGCCAGTCGAAGGGGTGCCAAAGAAAAACAAAAACGGACCCCTTCAGGCCGACCGGAATTGGCGAAATTTGTGCAATTTGTGGCGCAAAAGGAGCGAAAAGGCCGAAAGCCGAAAGCCGAAAGGAAGGCAGGCACATCAACTTGATGACCTAAAAATAGAATAAGTCACAAAGGCAAACGGCAAACGACGAAGACATGCGGCGAATTGCGGCGACGGCGAAAAAGGATAATGAATAAGTCGAGGGGGAGTGGGACAACAAAACTTGTGTTGACAACCAAAATGGGTAGTGTGTTTTATATATGTATGTATACACACACACACCCGTGCCAACACAGCCTGCTCTGGGGTGGCTTCTGCTCCTTTGGACCTGCTCCTTTTTTTTTTTTTGCGGCGAATTGACGGCGAAGTAGACCAACAGCTGCAACCTTCTACTTCGCTTTGAAAACGGAGTTTCTTTAGAAAAAAGCGATTTAAAAACCCTCTGGCTCTGCATGTAGCTCTCCTGCTCGCTCGCGTTCGACCCTCTCGCTTGCACAGTGCTCGGTGCGGGTTTTCCATTTCCATGTAAAATATTTTCCCATTTGTTGGCTTGTTCTCACTTCTGCTGGCTGTGCGTTTCACGTGCGCGAACGTTGCATAAACAAAAACAAACCAAAAAAACAAAAAAAACGAACGCGAATATCACAGTTTTTCGTGTGCTAAAATCGAGGGCTGCAGTGTGCTTTTATATACGTTTTTTTTGAGTGTACCCCGAGTGCTCAATGAGAACAATCTCAAACCAAAAAGAAAGCCATTTACAAACTGGAGTAACAAAAAAGAATATATATGCTGGCTGACAAAATAAAAAGAGAGAAATATCTATTTTTTTTGGTTTTGTGAAAACATCTTCACATCGCTTACTTTTCCCTGACCAACTGGCTTGATTTTCCCCTTTAGGCGACGCTGGCGAAATTGAAACTAAAACAGCAACAGGAAACCAAATATAATAATAATAATATTAGCCATATAATACGGAAACCCAATTATAATAATAGCAACAGTTAAACCGAAAGGCAAGCAAAACCCAAATATAATAATAACAATAATAATAGCAAAATAAATAATAAACAAAAACCGAAACGGAAACGGAAACAGCTCTGGGAACAAAACGCAACGTTTGATGAAAATTGTTGGCAACACGTCGCGTCGTCTTGGTTGTTGTTAAGTCCTCATCCTGCTAACACCAAAAAAAAAAACCAAAAGAAACAAACCGAACAACAAATAAATAAAACCAAAGCAAAAATATTATAAATCTAAATCGAAAAACCAAAATATACACATCAGTATCAGCAAAATAAATCCCATTCAGATAATAATAATAAAAAAAACCCAAAACAAAACAAAACAAAGGCAAAGATAAAACAAATTAAAAAAAAATACAAACAACAAATTCATCTTTTACTTGTTCTACTGCTTCAACTTTATTCGTCTTCGTCTCCGTAAAAAAAAGTATATTTAAAGAATTAAATATATATATAATTAAATATATATATATATATTCATATATATGCATATGTGTGTGAGTGCGTCGCGGGTGCGTTGGTGCATGTAAATGTGTGAGCTACAGCAACAACAACAACAACAACAGCAGCAGCAGCAACAGCAACAGCAACAACATCAGCCACAACAATAGTTAACAGAGCAGCAACAAAAGCAACAACAGCGAAATCAACAATTCAAATATCGACAACAACAACAACAACAACAATAGCACTAAAAGTAAATAAAGCACCACAACAACAACAACAGCAGCAGCAACAACAACAAACGAGCAACAAAAATTACAAGAATTACAGCGGTTAAAGAGAGCAGCCAAGCACAACATCGATTGACATCGATTAAAGGTAAATTCTTTTCCAGCGATAACTGTGTTTAATCGAAATAATCGACTTAAACGGAATAGTTATAGCAAAAGAACATTTATACGTTTCAATTATTTGCAAGACTATTAAATTGTTATTATTCAAACAATTTAAAAATGATATGCAATGGTTGAGAAATGTACAAAATGTAATTTTGAATTCTTGCATTTTAGTTTCATAGATCTCAATTGGTTGTAATGTGGAGGTGTAGTCTACCTTCCTTTTGTTTTTTTTTTATTTTTTACGTTTTTTTATACTTTTTTTTTGTTGTTTATTACATTCTTCTTAGGCTTTGATAAATAAATGTGCTTAAGGAGTGTGAACTAAAAAGAGCAAAGTGGAGAGGATTGTAAAGTATTACAAAATTTTCTCAATATTGTTGTTTTATGCCACAAAAAACCGGTTAGTGCATTAACAAACAGCTTGTAATTTAATGTCAATAAGCAATTTTAATTTATAAAATCAATTTAAGTAGCTGCCTGTGGAAGAACTTTGCAAAGTTCTTGCCATTGGCAACTTGGCAACAACTATAGCATACTTTTTAGGGCAGGTTTCATATCGAGCGCCTTTTGCTTTAAACAGGATAAAGAAGTCGCTAACTTGATTAAATGCAGCTGATTTCAGCTTATCAATTCCTCGATTCGAGTTTCGCATTCTTTTGATCTTTAGTTTTATAGCCATCATTTGGAATTTCTTGGCTTGATTATGTCATGGTTTGGTTGGGTGAATTTCCCAGTTAACCGGGCCTATTAATGGGCTATCTCTGTAGCACCGTCACATACCACGCCTCTCTTCGCGCCCCCCCTTTTCACCTCCGCCTCCGCCTCCGCCTCCTCCTCTCCTCACCCGATTTTATTTTCTTTTTTTTTCCTTACTTATTCTCCGTCAGTTGCTCGCTTTTGGGCTACAACCTTTTGCTGGCTTTTGGAGGGCAAACTTTCAGCTGCCGAGGAAAATGGCGAGGAAAATGCGGAGGGTGAAATTCCTTCACACAAACGCACACACACACACACAGCGTGCGGTTCGTTAAGAGCGGGAGACCCGAAAATGTATTGTTGTAGTCCGGCTAAAAGAGAGGCGTTAGCGGAAACGAGAGAGGGCCCTTTCTCTTGGCGCATGTGAAGGAGCCCCTGTCTCTCCCGTTGAGCATTCAAAATTCATTGACTAACAACACGCAAACTTCGTTCAGTTTTGTTGTTTTTCTCGCCACATTTAACATTATTTTATTTCATTTCACTTCATTTTATTTTATTTATTTTTTCAAGTGCTTGCCGAGCATGTCAAAAAATTGTTTGGAACACCCTACAAAATCGATATGATTTTTCCGCAACTCCCTGATAAATCTCGTATGCACATATTGATAGGCGATGCGCTTTCGAGAGCATGAGTCATCACAAAAAAAAAGAAAAAAGAAGTAATTCCCAGCCTGTCAACAGGATAATAACCAAAGAAGAATTTTTTCTGCAATTGCCATGAATGAAACAATCCCCCCCACAGACACACTCGCTCGCATAAATATATGCTCATATTGCCGAGGACTCTTCTATGCTTTATGTGTGCCCGAGTGTGTGTATGTGTGTGTGTGTGTGTGAAATATCGAACTGACCTACTTTTATGCTCGATACACATACACACACACACACATACGCACACTGCGAAATTGGCAAATGGAAAAAGAGTGCTTTGACCTTAGCGGAGGCTGCTTATATAAGCCCCCGATTGTCCAGCTGCAGAATCGAATCGCATCGAATCGGAGAACCCGAGATTCCGACAGGACATTCCTCAGGCCAGTGTGTCTCTGTGCATTGTCATTGCATACCAATACCAATTCGATGCATTTTAATAACCCGAATTGCTGTTCTTCATTAGGGGACTGCCAAAAAATATGCCGATTGGCCTCTTTATTTAGTATCCATAAATAAATTCAGGTCACGTCGACACAAAGGCATTCGTTGGGGGATAAATCGGAATGCGGTTTTGCTTCCAGTCGATGTTTGGCTTGATGAAAATTCCGTTTTAATGAAAAATGAAATGCATTGCACATGCACATGCACATGAAATATCTGGAAATATCTGGGGATTCTTCAAATTTGCGTAGACACACTGCCCCCCCACTTTTATTGATTGACCATTGTTTGTGTTTTGTGCATTTTACTTTTGATTGCATTTCATTTAATGCGAATTGTCGTCGGCGATAATCCAATTAGCCAGCTGTTGAGGTTTCCATTTCGATTTTGCTCTCTGGGATCAATGTGCTAGCTTTCAGGCATCCAAACATAGCGTACCCCCTCGCTATCCCCTCATTAAGCACTTTAATTACTTTACTTTGGCCAGCAACTAATTAATTAATAATCTCTCGATTTTATTCCAGCATCGTGCTAAGCGGCGGGCGCTAATCGAACATGGCGCCTCGGATATAGTTGTAGCTTTAATGTAGCAGGCGACATCCATGTGCCTCATGTAAGTATAACATACCGCAGTAGTACAATCAGCAACTAAATAATAATGAAACCAAGTCACAGCGAATATAATCACTTAATTTGGCAATTTTTCACTTAAATGCCCTCGCGAACACGCATCCAATTATGGAATTAAATCAAACGCAATTGTCAAATTATTTTCTGGTAATAGTAATTGAATTCGGGTGAAATGCTCATTTCGTTTTCATTTAAATATCAATAAATGCAATTATATCAACTGTCAATTCTTTGACGTACAATTTCAGTGCTTTGCATTAATTCCGCTCCATTGGGGCTCGTGAGAATTGTTAATAAATATTTTAATGTCGCATTGGACTCTTTTGAGTGCATGTAATTATTCCGGGAAGAAGTTTAAATTGGACAATAATTGGAAGACAATGCATAATTTAACTGGAAAATTGTTTTGCTTTAACATACTTACGCTGTAATTGTAATTGCTACGTAATTAGATACCAATTTAGTGGAAACATGCTATGTTAAATGCGAGAATTGCATCAATCATTAATATATTAATGATACTTGATGTTTACGTAGTTTAGTAATCTGAAACAAGTTGAAAAACCTTAAAATCAAGCCGACTTCGTCTCAAAAATCATGTATTTCGAGAGTTGATGAAGAGTTGCATTTTGATAACGATTTGTATCGGTTTTTGGCGAAAATATTTGATTTTTATCGATAAGTATAGGTAGTTAAGTGTTGTGGCTGTTTTGTAAACCCATTTTTTCTACTTCGTTTCAGGCCTTGGAAATCTAAGGCTCTCATCGTTGGCCGCATAGACAATGACAGAAGATTCCGACTCGATATCTGAGGAAGAACGCAGTTTGTTCCGTCCCTTTACCCGCGAATCATTGGTGCAAATCGAACAACGCATTGCCGCTGAACATGAAAAGCAGAAGGAGCTGGAAAGAAAGAGAGCCGAGGGAGAGGTGGTAATTATTTCTAGCTGAATGTCGTAAAGCTTCTTCTTGTTCCTTCTCTACCTACCTGTGTGCGCATATGTATATGCCTACTATATACAACATATATATACTACTATATACTTTGTGTGCCTACTCTACCGCTCTGTATCTGTATCTCTGTATATCCGTATATGTATCTCTCTCTCTCCTCGTCTAAGTGAATTGACTTCCAATTGAGATCGAATGCCTTGACCGATCGCTGATCGATAATCGATAACACAGTTGAACGTTATCGACTAACGATCAGCGACCGACCATCCGCCGCTATTGTGCGCTTTTGTTCGTGCTTCAACTTAAGCCTGAACGTCTATATTACAAACAAAATATATATACTCAAATCCCAACAAATCTCATGCCCAACAAAATCGAAATAAGACATCATCCCACAATGCCAAACAATCATTTATCGGTATCGATGAATTCTCCGTCCCATGTAAATGAAACCCTTGACATGCAAAGACACTTTTTCACAAAAGACATACAGTCACAATGCTTGAAGATACTCGTACCCAACCAGAAAGTCAATTATAAGTATTTAAGGCCCATAACTGATTGATTCGCCCGCCCGCCCGACCGCTTTCTATCTCAACTCGAATTCTGTCTGTATCTCTGTATCTCTGTATTCTGTCAAATGTCTACTGTTTCCCCCCAAGAATCTTGCTATCATTTTTCACCAGTGTAAATTCGTAACTTCTCGTAAATGTTTTGATCGTAGATTGAAATAAGAAAAACAAATCCATTAAACTAATTCAAACATAAATCCACCCACTCTTTGTATCTCGATCTTTCCTTTCTGTTAATTCTCTTTTGAGTTGAACAAAATTCCAAAGAAATCCATGTATGTGTAAAACGTAAAAAAATGAACCAAAAGTGATTTTCGTTTTCTGTGTTTCCGTTTCGTTTTTTCGTAAATCGTATTTTGTATTCAGCATACTATCCTGTAACCCACAGCCACTTTCCCATAAGATATTTGTATCGTAATACTAACGAACTTGTAAAATTTCTCTCCTGCCATAAACGTTGTATGTTCGTTCGTTTGTTTGTTTGTTTGGTTGTTTGGTTGTTCGTTTGACGGTTTGTTTGTTTAATTGTTTTTTCCAACTATTTGAGAGAGTGTAAGAATTACTGTGTATTCTGTAAACCATTGGCTTCGTAATGTGTTCTAATGTGTATCCCCTAATCCGATTACCTAATCAATTTTCGTATTATTGCGTAAATCTATCAGTTATCGTTTACCAAATGCCAGCAACCCCATTTAAAACATTGATTTCATTGTATCGTATCGTATCGTAATATCGATGGCTAAAACCGTTATCATTTCGATTATCTGATTCAAATTTGCTTTAGTTTTTATGTTTCAACAATAAGGTCCCCTGTCCACACATAGAGTCCATGTCAAAATCCATACTCCACTCCACCAAGCAAAATTGTCCACGAACTTTCCTGTAAATAGCCGACTCGCCTGTGAATATGTCCAACAAATGTCAATTACTCAGTCATTAGTGCCAAGTATTCAGCATCCAAATCAGATCATTACTGAATGAATCATTAAACGAATAGGAATATTGATGGAATAAAACCAAATGTTAAATGGATTGATGTATCCCCCAAAGAAAACGATTGGAAAATGCACAAAACTACTCATCAAGAATCAAGATAAACGACAGAAACTCTTCGCAAAAAGCTAATATATTGAAAGTTAAAAATTAGCCATAAAAGCCAGAAGCTGCTAGCCAGAATGCTCAACAAAGAATCATATTTGGATCTTGTAAAAAATCATTAAAAAGCCATAAGCACTCAGAAATTTGTGTGTGTTTATAAATCCATTGCGCACTTAGCTCTCGCTCTATTTCTACTACCCCTGTCTCTAATTTTCGCCCAAAAAACATTAAATCATATTCTTGACACCAAACACTGAATACATTTCTATATCAAATGATAAACTCATGATCTAAGATCTAGGTTACAGGAAAACAAATATAGAAAACCTCCAATAACAATCTCCTTGATATATATATCCCTCTGACATAATTTAAAAAACTGCTCGCCTACATAACCACTTTCTACCGTTTGTTTTTTCTTTCGTGTACTCTTTTTCCGTTTCATTTACAACTTTTTCTCTACTTTTATATGAATATATATATACTTATATATAAACAAAACGCTCTCCTCTCAACGAAACTTTTGCGCGCTGCTGTCTGGATGAAAAACGAAATAAAACCAAATACAAAACCAATACAAAAAAATATGTAAAAATGTGTAAACGAATATAAAACGATTACCAAACTGAATGACAAAAATCAAAACCAAAACGAAAAAATGCGAATTCGGCGCTTGCATAATGCAATCAAAATGAAAAACAAAAACTATATTTTAACACCTAATAATCGTACTTGAACTTTTCCACATTACTACTGCTGCTACGTTACTTTTTTAAACTTGAACTTGAAAATGCTCGTTATGAAATGCCCTAAACCAAATACCAAATCCAAATCTTCTTTCAGCCGCAATATGGTCGCAAGAAAAAACAAAAAGAAGTAAGATTTTGCTCAGACAAAAATAAAACCAAAATAAATTGAAACCAAAAACCCACAACCACAAAAAAAAATCAAATAAAATAAAACCCACAACACACCATACACACACACACCCCCCACCCGCCCCCCTTTGCCCCACCGAGAAAATCTCAATCTCAATCGAAAAGGAAAAAGTTTTATGATTTCACTACGACTTTTTTTGTGTGTGTTTATTTTTGTGATTCTTGGAGTTTTGAGTTTGAGATTTTATTGCCACAAATCGTTTGCTTTTAGCCGAATCAAGAGTTTTTCCTTTGCCATTTTGCGTTCGATATTGTTAATTTGTATTTTCTGCAACTTTTTGCTGCCGCAACTACAAGTATAATAAAATAAATCAAGCCAGCCAATTATAACCTTTGCTGTTCCACCTAGTTCGGTTTGATTTGTAACCAGATTTTGAACCCCCAACCGCCCTTTCCAGACTCAAGAACTACTCTTATGTATATCTTTGTATCCTTGCTCCCTCTTTAACGTAGCCTTGTAATCTATGTATATCGTATACTCGTACTATATCTTTGTCTTACTGCAATATCTGCAATACTCGTATCTTTACCATATACAATATATTTCTATGCGTACTTTCCCACTGCCTAGGGCCGCTTAACAACAAAATAATAACAAATTCCCACCTGTAAATAGCCAAAGAGCAAGCTCAAGCGGGAAATTGGCTTGTAATTTTTCTGCTTTTCTATGCTTCCACTTTGGGTCCTTGCAGGGGTTTCCATTTTATCATCTTAAAATTCTCGAAAATATTAAATTTTTAATGTTATCAGATTGTTTTATTCCAACTAAAATTAGGATAACTTTAAAACGTAAATAGACAAAACACTGTTGTAAATATTTACCAGCAACGACCCCTGAAAGGACCTTCGGCTGGCCAAAGTAAGAGCTAATGCTTTCTTCTAAATATTTTTATCTACTGCTTTGAATATACCGCCCGTGGATATAAGTGCATAAATATCCTATTGTCGTGTGGCATTGCCATAGAGCTGCTATTGCCACGCTCGGGGGCTTCAATTACTTATCGAGCCGCCGCCGCCGTCGCAGCGAAAAGGACTGAGTGCCTGCTAAGGAGCTTAGCGAAATGTCCTGGAGGAGTATTAGGCCTCCCCCCCTTGCCCCAACACTCCCCCAAAACTATGTGTATCTGTAATTGTATCTATCTACTTTATGTGTATCCGTATCTTGAGTAATTTGTGTGCGTATGTGTAATATTTGTTGTTTTCGAATATAAAATATTATATATATATATATTCCCTGCTATATGTTTTATATATGCCCGTCCCCGTCCCGATATTGAACCCGATATTGAAACAAATTTGATTACAACAACGCTAATGGTGTGCTAGGAGAGTGTTAGAGGTTTAGTAGGGCCATCCGGCAGGACATTGTTTCTTTTGACCATACTATGCAGATGTCTGATGATTTAAAGAGCCGCGAGCAATCGCAAAGATTTTGCACTCACGCAAATGTTTGCCTTGCCCCGCGCCCCGCGCCCCCCGACATATGACATATATATATATTTAGATATATATAATTTTATACGAGTAACGATAAAAAAAAAAGCTATAAAGTACCAAATGGGAGCAGCAGCAGGGAGATGAGTCACCGCAGTGGCAGAAGCCAGCCAGCGTATTGTAAGTTGTGGGAATTGAATATCGAGTAAGTGTGCCTAAGGATAATCGCAGGATATCGGGGTATTGCTGGGATCCGAGGCAACGCATGTCGCATCCCGGCCATATCCCATGGTAGTTATTCCCTAGCGTTAGTTGAACATCATTTCGAGGCTTATCAGTTTCGGTTTTGAACTATCATTTGTAGTTGGCTTCCCGAGAAAAATCCGTAGAATCCCAAAAATCTCCCCTAATACGTATCCCCCTGCCTGCTTGCTAAGTATCTGTGTGAGATCCTGCGTGTGCGTTGCCGTTGCCGTTGCCGTTGCTGTGTTGTTTGTGGTTGCCGTAGTCGTTGCATGCCGCATGGGAACTTTCTCTCTCCTTAGCTCTTTGCTTGCCACTTTCTCGAGTCCTTCGCTTTCAACTCCTTCGCAGCAAATCCCCTCCAATCCCACCCATCTCCCATCTGTATACTGAGAAATGATTACGTGGTTTAATCCCCACCTCCCCCGGGCTACAAGTTTATTCCTTTTTGAGTTTTGCCTGAAAAATACCTTATGTCTAATGACTGGCAAATTACCAGTACCTCGGCCAATTTATTGGGGATTATCGTGCAACCTTGAACCTTTATTTCCAAATAATTATATACAACTAAATTGCTTCAAACTTTCAAGTCTTATCCTTAATTTTTTGATAACCTGCCGCCCAAAACCTTGCCTGAACTTCCAGTAATTCTTGTTGCTTGATTCGTCTAAGTTTTTCAATCCAAAAGAAACTCAAATACTGCCCGGAACTTTGCCTGTAAAAGCCAACCAGATTTGCCATTTCCGGCTAGGCTATATATTTAGTATATAGCGCTGAACTTAAGCTTAACTAACCCCTAGGCCGCCGTCCGCGCGACGAATGCGTCATAAATTTGTAATCAGATCGAATGCGCGAGGACAACTTATGTCCGGTTGGAGCCGGCTGTTCGTCGCTCTCCTTTGCGGTTTGCCTTTTATTAGTTTAAATATAGACTCAAGTTGTTTAAAAACGTTGCCATCCTGGGAGTCAGGCGGCCAGGGAGCCAGAGAACCAGCCACCCATCGAACTTTGGGTGGGTGCCGCAATTGCGTCAAAGCTCCACAAAAATATTCTATAGCATACATTCGCGCGTAAGGATACACGGGCACAGACGCGCACACACAGCGGCAATCTAATTGTCACGCCAAGCCAACTATTATGGAATTTTTCCTTTAGTTTTTCTTTTGTGCCTCTCCGCTTTTCCCCCCATATACTATATACACTGTGTATACTATGTGCGAGCTATACATACTCGTACAGTAATGGGCGAGAGAGGGAAAGCGAAATAGAACATTTCATAAAGTGACGTTAGAGTTTTTGTGTGCCGTGCTCTGTTGGGCGGCTCTGTACTTTTGCTTTTTTGCTTCTGGCATTGCATGTGGAAAAGTAAAAACCCCGTCCGTTCGTCTGGGTGGCGAAATCGATAGGAACCGAAACAGGAACAATTGTAGGAAGCCAAGGTAAAAATAATGTCATACAAAATGCATGGCGGGCCAATTAAAATTTGCCCGGAACATGCACAAATAATTACTGTCTGGGCAATCACAGAGAATTTCTTGGGCGTACGAGCAAACAAGAAAATACCCGCAATGACATTGAGAACCCTTCCCCAGCCAAAACACGTTTAAACCTAGCACAAAATCCTTTTAGCCGTAGTTAGCACACTGTAGATCATAGTTATTTAACACGGTTTTTGTTTTTAACGGGCATGCCCTACACTGTCACACAAACGGAATGCTGACCAACACTGGTTACCTTAGTTTTCTCTTCCGTTTCCATGAGCATTTCCGTTTCCCTTTGGTTTCCACCCTTCTTCTCAAATGGTTTTGTTTTCGTTTATGTTTTGAACCCGAAAAAAAAGATTTTAACAAAAAAGAACCAAGAAGAATATCGAATCGAAGAAGAAAAAGCAGAATCATTGAATTGATGAAGCGCCCAAAAAGGCATATGCACCCGATATTGGTTGAACCAACTTGGTGTTACTTTTGCATACCGAAAGAAAGGAGGTTAAACCCTATAATCCCCCTTATATCCCCCATCCCCTGAGCACCCAAGCTGTTGCTGTCGCTGTTTCTCTATCTCTCTTTCACTCTATATGTATAATTCTATATAAAAATCTCCCCTGTATATATATATAATAGATATTTTGAATATATACCAATATATATATATAGAGATCAAAATGATATGCAAAACTGAAACCATCACGAAATTGTTTAATCCGAATCGAAAGCGCTTGAAATTGATGTTGATTTATGTGCTGCTCACTTTCTGACTTATGATTTTCGATTCTTTCGATTCCGTTTTAAGTTTGATTCGGAACTCGTGATTAAATGATTGATTGTTGTACTACATTGCACGGTATAGACCATTACTAATCGATTGCCTGTATAACCATTTCTGTTCCATCTATAACGCAACGTGACAATGTGCGACACAGATCCGATATGATGACGAGGACGAGGATGAAGGTCCACAACCGGATCCTACACTTGAACAGGGTGTGCCAATACCTGTTCGATTGCAGGGCAACTTCCCGCCGGAATTGGCCTCCACTCCTCTCGAGGATATCGACCCCTACTACAGCAATGTACTGGTGAGTTATCCATGCTTCGTTTTCTGGGGTTCTAATCATTGTTTATCTACAAATTATCGATTTTTTTATTGGGCGGAAAATGAAAATAAGAAACCACAATTAAATGTACTTTCGGACATCTATTTTTGCAGACATTCGTAGTTGTAAGCAAAGGAAAAGATATTTTTCGCTTTTCTGCATCAAAAGCAATGTGGCTGCTCGATCCATTCAATCCGATACGTCGTGTGGCCATTTACATTCTAGTGCATCCCTTATTTTCCCTATTCATCATCACCACAATTCTCGTCAACTGCATCCTGATGATAATGCCGACAACGCCCACGGTTGAGTCCACTGAGTAAGTACTCGCAATTGGTTTTCATCTTTGCCTCGATCTTTCCATCGGAAATATCCATCGATTTATCCGATGACACACGCGTAATCCCCCGAACAGAACACGTTTGATTTTCGATTGATTTCCGTTAAACCCTAGTTATTTTACGTTCGTTTTCGTTTCTGGAACTTTTTGAAAACTATTATATATTGTTATTATACTCTGTATCCGACATATAAGTATATAAACATCTATATACTCTATATGCTATATATAATCGACTATATTTAAATGATATTATTATGCAATATTATATACATGTAACTTTTTCGATATTTATGCAGATGTGTATTTAGGTCAAACTTGAATTTCTTTCCTCTATAATTTTTTTAACAAAAGCCAAACAAGAAAAAAGCAAAAGAACAAAAAACCGAATTAAAAAGTATAAACAAACAGCAACAAACCAAAGTGCAATCGATGATATCTAACCGCACCTGTAAATACCTGTAACTAACTGATTTTTTTTTTATAACTAAACCTGAAACTGCTAAAGAAAAGGTAACATTTTCGAAACGAAGCAAACCGCGTTTCTAGGTAGCCGAAACAAGCAACGTAAATAACAATCATGATGCATTTTAAATACTATATCACTATGTTCGTAGTGGTACCCAGGGGCACGAGAACCAATCTCGTCCCCTCGAGTCGAGTGCATTTTGCTCTTGTATGATATCCACCACTTTCGCATCACAATCCATCCAATATACCAATCGATATATTCTATATATAAACTCGTATCTTTACTGCGTTTCGATCGTTCGATCATAGAGTCTCAAATTAACAAACAAAACCAAAAATCCATTGAAATTATTGCTCATTTCAACTGTAAATTTAAATCGCTAGTCCATCTGCTATAACGATTGGGATTCTCTTTCGGTCCCGATCCCAGTCCTGACTATATACTATATATATATTCCAACTGCAACTGGTTGGTTTTGGTTTGTTCACGTTTCCAATTGAATATTCAATCGACATATCATTTTTAAACGAAGTAACTTTGATCTGTATGTAGTTTTTAGCCAACTAGTTTAAAAATTAGTGAAAACATATACCTAGTGTGTATAGCTTATACCCATAGGTAGAACCAATAAAATTGTTTAAGTAAGTATTAAGTAAACGTTCACGGATATATTGTATTCATACATTTTTCCCAAATGTAAAGCCCAACCTAGATGCCATAACATAAAAACCTACTAGTATACCTTGATCATTGTAATTACGTAAACCATCTTATATATAGTATAAAAAATATTGAAACCCGTATTTAGCTAAGATCCCATTTTGTATTCAAACTTAGCTAGCGTTAGTTGAACAATAATTAAAAGGTTGATTTTCGAGGAATAAAATCTTCATATTGTAGAGTTTGTTGACTAGATGGGAGAACACATAACCTTTAGCTCAGTCGGAGAATTGTTAAATATCATATACATAACCGTACAAAATATAGAAAAGTATTGTAGTTATGTACGATCCGGGTGAAAATCTGTCTCTCGCTCTTCTAGTTTTTTTGTGTCATCCTAGAACTTTAACATTTCTAGTTAGACTCTCGATTATGGTCCGATTAATGGTCATTTAGAGAATTGCGTATACGTAGCGTTGTACATAGGTAATGGTAGACTCTAGCGGCAAAAATATATTGCAAAAAAATTGTAAAAAATAAAGCGAGCAAAAAAGCTTCAACAAGAGCGCCATGAGAAGCGCTTAGCAAGCAAAATGTAAAGTGAAAAGAGTTACGTCATTTTTCTAGCTGATATCAAAGTTATTGTCGCAGATTTGGTATCAGAATCGAGCACCCTAATGCTAGAGAAAGTGAGAAACAGAAAGAGACAGCGAGAGAGAGAGAAAGTGAGAAAGAGACAGGCAGAGAGCGAGAGAAAGAAGGGAAGTGCAAGCGGAAGTGCCACTTGAACTTGGCAAAGGGTAGGGCGCCTGGATAAGGCACAAAATACAAACTGTGTAAAAAATAAAAAAAAAACATATATATATATATATCAGCAGGTGCCGCATAACTTGAGACACGCACACTCGTACTCAAACAAACACACACTCACGTGCGCTGGGAGAAAGTGAAAGGAATGGCCGGAGAAAGCAGAAAAGAGGAGAAGAACTGATGGCCCCCCAAAGTGGGTCGAAATTCACTGAGCGAAAGCCGAGGCAACTAAATTTGTCGCAAGCTAAGCTTGCTTAAATTCATCTTTTATTGTCTCTAATATTTTATACAAAATATTAAATAAATTTGCCATCGAATATTCCAGTTATTTTCACTTTCCTTGAAGTATTTTCAAGAAAATTTCATGACAAGTTTTATTGTCCAATTAATTAATTCAAAATTGTATTCTCTTCTTGGTATTTGAAGTTAAAAGGTTCAGAACAAGATAGAATCCATTTTAGTTTTGAAATTGCAGAATAAAGGCTTTCAAGTTTTTGGGAAAAGGTTATGCTTTCTGTGGTTTTCCTTTCCAGGATCTTGGCATCGCATTTGGCTCCATGCGAAGGGGTCACACTTGTGCGGGCCTCTAAGAAAGACATAATACCTGCAATTAAAACACAACTCAAGTGCCCTTCACGGGCATTGGGGCCTAGGTCAGACGCGTCCTCATCCTTCTGTTTGACCCCGCCACCCAAGAACCGCCCCACTGCCCACCAACCGTCCGCCCGCCCGCCACACGGCCCGCCTCCGTTCCGGCAGCTTCGTCCTGAGCTGGCGACTTTGAACTAGTTGGGGCCGAAAAGGAGACGGGACAGGCTGTCTGCCTGAAATCTGTCAAATGGCTAACCGGGAGAAGGAAGAAGGAAGACAGGTGGCAAGCAGCAAGAGGTGACGCTGGCGGTGGGCGTGGTCGGGCGGGTCCTACGGCCGAAGGTCGGCCTATTGATCTGACACCCCCACACAAAAAGCCAAAGGCAAAGCCAAAAGCAAATCACAAGCAGACGCAGAGCCGGGGGCGCTGAGCATTAACCATTATTGACATTGACAATTGTCTATCTGCATCTGCAGTTCGGTAATTAGGACATTCGAGCACTCGCCAAGTGTCCTTTTGATGTCCAGCCCCGTTCCGCTCGTCGTTCCCTTTCGCGTCGGCTTGCTTCTTATGCAACCTACTTCTCGGCTGTTCTGAAAATTAAAACAATCATTGTGGGAACAAGTTTAATAACAAATAGGTTAAAACGCATACGCATACGTGTGAACTACACAGAAAAACCCTAAAACAAATAAAGCGAAAATACACCTACTAGAATGTTAAGCTTCGTTTGGCATAGGATACCTGTTAGGATATGAATCATGTACCAGTAAGTTACTTTTAAAGTCTATTTAAACACACACAGACACAAGACCACAAGACCAGCAAGGACTGTGCGAAAATAATGTGCAAGACTAATGTCAACGCTGGATGAGAGGCCGGAGATAACCCCCCGCACACACTTATCGATTATCAAGGATGCAGAAGCTTAGCCAACAAAAAAGCATATATATTTATTAATATATATATTTAAGCGCAACATTTTCTTCTAAATCTATTCTACTATTTCCATGTTTGATTTTTCTATAAACACTGTACACGTCTTTTTTCTTGGATAATTCTGGTCATTGGTTTTAGTTTTGTGTGTGTATCGTTCCTTTTTTTTTGTGTTACCAACCCATCAGGCAAAAATCTAAAAAGAAACATTTGAAGTGCATACAAAAAAATAATAATAATTTGCGAAGCCACGAAGACGACAAACAACAAATTGCATTTCGAAATTCAATTCGTTTTTAGGGTGATATTCACCGGAATCTACACATTTGAATCAGCTGTTAAAGTGATGGCACGAGGTTTCATTTTATGCCCGTTTACGTATCTTAGAGATGCATGGAATTGGCTGGACTTCGTAGTAATAGCTTTAGCGTGAGTTACATATATACCTACCTATATATATATATATAAAACATATATAAATAATATATAACCTACAATTGAATAATTTACCATCACCGCAATTATTTCCCCCACGCATGTCTATACACCGATTATTATTGGTTTCAAAACACTACAAATTACGGCTTAATCGGTGTATATTCATGGCCCTTAAATAAGAATCAAAGTTTTTGGTTTTACGTTGCCTTTGACCTATCATTTGACGTTTGTATCAGTATCGTAATAAACTCATTCATTGTAAACCGTAGCCCCGCAAAACTGCGACTAGAAATCCACTGGTTTTATTTATTTATTTATTTATTTATTTCTCCGACTTGTTTGTTTTTCAAGTTTTCAGTCAGCTGACTTCTGATTACAAATTAGCAGTATTTGCATATAATATTTATTATTATTATCAATTTATGCAAAACAATCGCACATACACACTTCATTAGCATAATCGTGGCCCTGTGGGCGGTTGGTGAGGAGGAGAGAGGCAATTAGCATCAGGCAGAGTCAATCAATGTGAGCAGCAGAACTACATACTATGGGAAAGCATTTCGCTGGAAACTCGAAAAACAAAGGCCTAGCGAAGCGAAAATGATTTGCTAACCGATTTTCAGGCGACATATGCACGAGCAATTTTGTTGGTCAATTAAATGTAATCAAAGTGACAGATGTGTGGTGCCATCAGCATCAGCATCAGCCAAGTGGACAGCAGTTTGAGGAGAATCCATGGTTAAATTGTTTGCACTGCTAGCTTGAACAAAAAAATCAAAACTAATAAATAATTCATACAGCCTGTAGAATGCTTGCAACAGAAATGGGATAATAAATTATTTGGTTGAGTTGTTGCATTAAAACTCAGAGAATAGTTGCCAGGCAAAAAATGCAAATAGAAATTGCAAGAATAATTTTTCAACAAAATAATGCATTCAAAACATCATAGAAACAAGAAAGAATGATTGTCTTGACTATAAATATCTGGCCTTAGTTCCTCTCATGATTTTTGCAATACAAATAGATATGTATTTTACCAATATCATATCCGAATAGAGTGTTTCTCAACTTGCGAGCGTGCAGTACGAGGTAGACGATTTAAAAAAACACACTTGTGCTGAACTGGTATCCCTTAAATCAGAATATGCAATGATTTTTGGTCTATCCATTAAAATCTTCATGATTTGGGCGTTTATACGGACAAACGGACAGACGGACATGGCTATATCGATTAGCATATCCTTCTCCCTGTTACATACTTTCCTACGAATTCAATTTACCTAGTTATTTGTAAAAACCAGGTATAATAAAGTATGTTAGGAAGTCTGTTTTGGATAAAAATCAATGGCAGTAAGTCGCACGCAATAGGAAATTAATACGAGTGGCTTCAGCTACACATTATTACCAAGTGTACTCATGTTTTCTGCAACTTTTCATTAAATCCTAATGAGACCAAGTCATAAGTAGGAAGCTTAGAACCAATTAGAAACAAATTAAAATCAGATTAAGTGAAAAGCACACCAATTGCAGTTGTGTAACAGTCGAAGGATCTAAAGCAAAAGGAAGGATTTCCGAGAATTAGAGGTGGCAAGGGAAAAACCTCGCAGAGGTCAAAAAGTGAGCAATGGCAGCATCAAAAATTACATGCATTACACTTAGCAGTTGGAAAATGAGAAAAAAAAACACACACACACACACTCGCACACAAAACCAAGGAAAAATGGGGGAAAAAAATGTAACAAAGGGGAAACGGAGCAACAACACAAATTATCCGTTACACGCGAGGGAAACACAAAAAAAGAGTCCCGTTAGTCGGGCATTTTTATTGATTTATTTTTGCCGTTTCTAATGACGCGCCCAACCGCACACACACAGCCGCACATGCGAGGATTCTTTTTATTCAACGATTACTTTCCTCACAAACATACATATAACACACATAAAAAAGCCATAAACAAATTTTTGGTCGCTCAAGTTAATTTTTGTTCCATTTCTCATCTTTTCGGTTTTCGGTTTTCGCTTTTCTTTTCATTTCTTTTTGGGTTTTGGGTTTTTATTTTGTTTTGCTGTTGTTGCCATCGCCATCTCCCTTTTCGGTTTTTCTTTTTGGGGGAAATTGCCGCTTTCCCTTCCATGTTGTTTTTGTCGTTTCGTGACAATTCCATTTCATTGCTTTCTGCTTCATTTTGAGCATTTATTGGAGCTGTCTATTTGCCTTTCTTTTTGGCGGGGCGACCCAGAGGCAGGAGGCAGGAGGCAGAAGGGAGGAGGGAGGTGGCTTGCAGGACAATTTGCTGCTGACTGTGTCGTGCGGCACATTTGGCTGGTGGCGCCGCCAGGACGCGCAGCCTTGGCTCGTCAATGCCAGGCACGACATTTTAAAGCCCCGGCTTTAAGCGTTCGTGCTCCTTTTCAAGCCAGCCACCTTTTTTTTCACCTTTTTTTTTCGGCCAAAAAGGGGGCGGCGAGAATGCAGGCCGAATGCTTTGATCGAGTGCATGTATATAATGGCTGCAATCTTGTTTGAGCTGCAAACTGCGAATCACAAACTAATTGCCATTGCCAGGAAGCCAGGCAGCCAGGCAGCCTGGAACCGGCGGCCAATGCACACACAAAGCCATGAATTCAATTTTAATTCATACATTTCAATGGTAAGGAATGCGAGCTCGCTCAAATGCCTTACCAACATGTTCAACCCTGCGTATGCGTAATGCCTGGCCACTGCAACATATTACGTATACGCAGCGTTGCCCTTGCAGAGACCAAAAAAGTTATGCAAACTATAATTGACACTAAAATTCTGGTGAAACTCAATTGATTCGCCGTCATGGGGAAATTGTTTAATGTTTCACATTGCGTATACGTGATGCCGGCGTTCCGAACCAAAGTAATGAAATTACGCATACGCAGTGTGGGTCGTCCGAAAAACTAAAATGCCATGAAAAACATAATTGGCACCAAAACTTTCGGCAAATGCAATTTAATAGCATTTACAACGAAACGATAAAAAGTGCCACAAAGTTTCCTCAACAAATAATGCCATTTGGCTTTCGTATTGTTGGCTCAACTTTCAACAATGCAGATCTGTAACGAAACATAATTGATATTAAAATCCTGGCAAAACTCGGCTTAATTGCATTTGCCGGACCACTCACTCTGTCATGCAGCAGGCAGTATAAAAAGTTGGATTTTGTGCAGTGGCAACAACTCTCGGTGAATGCGAACGGCATGCACTCGTTGCGTACCTTGTGATTAAGTTGGAATTTCAGTGACATTTTGGGTTGTAGCAAAAGTAATACAGGTATTCTGAAACAGATCACATTGCCCCTGATTAGCATGTGGTTATTATTTCTGTTTTATACTCGTATTTTCTGCTATTTAGCAAACGGATAATCCTGAGCAGACCAGAGGTCGGGCAATTATACGACAACGGTGCACGCAATGGCAGACAAATCGATAAATATTCATGAAATATAAATGGGAATCGCTGTTGCCAGTGGCACTTTCGAGTTCCACGAGTTTCACGGGTGCGGTGTGGTGCGGTGCGGCTATGCAGGCCGCTGTTGTCCACCTGGGTGGGTGCACCACCCGAGAATTCCCAAAGGATGACGTACGAGGGGTCAGAGTGGGAGGCGGCGGCTAAAATCAAGCGAACCGAACGGAATGAAACTGAACCAAAGCCCAAACAGGAACTGGCGGCTAAGCAGGCTCTATTAATATGTTTTTTTTATGACCAAGGGGAAGGCCAAGCCGGTGGGAGGGTGAAAATTGATCGGTGGGACAGGTGGAACTCAGACCCGGGCCAGGTGAAGCTAATTTACAAAATGTGTAATAAACTTTGGGGCCGCTGCCTTATTTATTTTAGTACCCATGTTTATGCATATGTCAGAGTTCGCTTTCATTTGGAAGGCTTTTATTTTCCTTTTTGTTAAGCTTTTTTTTTATTGTACTTTACCCGTTTTTTGTTCTATCGCATACACTCGTTTGATTTACCTTAATTGCTTTGTAAAAGAACAAAAAAGTAATGGAAAAGAATATGTGCTGTCTATGTATGAACCAACCAACCCACATATGTAATTATCTCGAATCTTGATCGAATCAAATCAAAATTCTATAAATAATCGAAACATGCATGCATTTTGTAGCACTATAATTACTAATATTCGATGACATTTTGTGTGTATATCCGAACCCTTTGACCGCTGCTCGAACCGAATCGAAACGCACCGATAACAACTATCAACGACGCCGATTATCGATCGCAGTTATGTGACCATGGGTATAGATTTAGGTAACCTTGCAGCCTTGCGAACATTTAGGGTGCTGCGAGCGCTTAAAACCGTAGCCATTGTGCCAGGTATGATTCTTTGCAACCCATTAACTGCTCTACCCTATAGATGTCCCTGCTTAAATGTAAAATACAAATTTAAATACCCTGGCCAGGCTTGAAAACCATCGTCGGTGCGGTCATCGAATCGGTGAAGAATCTGCGCGACGTGATCATCCTCACAATGTTCTCACTTTCGGTGTTTGCGCTAATGGGCCTCCAGATCTATATGGGCGTACTCACGCAGAAGTGCATCAAGAAGTTCCCGCTGGACGGCTCCTGGGGCAATCTCACCGACGAAAACTGGGACTATCATAATCGGAATAGCAGCAACTGGTATTCGGAGGACGAGGGCATCTCATTTCCGCTATGCGGCAATATCTCTGGAGCGGGGTAAGTGAGGATCCTGATGCATCCGAATGCACAATGCTTATCTAATAACCGGTAGCTGGTTTGTATTCCCCGATAGCAGCTTGAGCCTGTAACTCTAGCAGAAAATATGTTATTAACAAGCCAACACTCTCACCTTTGTTTTTCAATACATTCAATTCGCAGGCAATGCGACGACGATTATGTGTGCCTGCAGGGGTTTGGGCCAAATCCCAACTATGGCTACACCAGCTTTGACTCCTTCGGCTGGGCCTTCCTCTCCGCGTTCAGGCTGATGACACAGGACTTCTGGGAGGACCTCTATCAGCTAGTGCTGCGCGCCGCTGGACCATGGCATATGCTGTTCTTTATAGTCATCATCTTCCTAGGTTCATTCTATCTTGTGAATTTGATTTTGGCCATTGTTGCCATGTCGTATGACGAATTGCAAAAGAAGGCCGAAGAAGAAGAGGCTGCCGAAGAGGAGGCGATACGTGTAAGTAGACACCCAGACCAGATTTGCCCCCGACAAGCTGCCCGTCTGTGCACTTGCAACTTGTCAAGCGATTTGTGTTGCAACTGCAAGTGTCACAGTGCAGTGGGACAAAAAACCAGACAAGAACAACAAGTACTAACAAAAACTACCAAATACCCAACTACCAATACCCTTCTAAACAACACGAACACAAAATATAAACCGAAACAGTAACAGAACCAGAACAGGAATACCAAATACCGAATACCATATTCAAACGAAGACAGGCAACAGAAACAGCAAACAGAAATACAAACCCCTAAGAAACTTGGTAGATAATTTCAATTTCGATTGCTGCGGGATCTTTGATCGAGTATTGAGAATATCTACCCGTACCAAACGACAGCAGACTTGCTTTTTTCTTTTGTATTAATAGTTCTATAAATATGAATCTCGACCACTCGTATGTATATCACAAACCGTATGCCCTATAAAATATCTCGTATGCTTAGCTAACTGTCTATTAAATCCAACTTAATCAACTATCGCAAACATCCTATCGATGCTACTCTCTATATATACTAGAAACATATATATGTCTAATCAGTCATTTTGTATAAAGTGTCGTGTCTCTGTTCCGTCCGATGTGTAAACTAAATCATTTATCATTTAGCTTCCAAAGTTCCCGGAACT
This sequence comes from Drosophila ironensis, assembly GCA_021223825.1. Lineage (NCBI taxonomy): Eukaryota > Metazoa > Arthropoda > Insecta > Diptera > Drosophilidae > Drosophila > Drosophila ironensis. Next base: position 494,782 of record JAJJHQ010006552.1, read on the forward strand.
TGCCCTTCTCTATCTCTCTGCTATCTTTATCTCTCTATATAAATTACATATATTATATATAATCTGTATGTAACATCTTTTGGAGATACTCTCGTACTTACCTATATACTTATGATTTTAGTGCACCATTAGTTTCGATCCCGTCACTAGCCACAAACGATAAACGAAAAAAAAAACAAAAGAAAAAATCAAATTACTCACTACCTATATATACTAACTATATAACTATATATATTATGTATTTGATAAGTACCTGACAAACCCGACAACCCCCTTCAATCCCCAGAACCCACCCAGCACAGCACTTTAAATTTTGATTTCATTTGATCTGTACCAATATCTGTGACTCTTGTCGATCAAAGTAGTGTTGTAGACTTGCTTTTTGTTTGTACCAAAACCTAACCCTCCATCCCGGGTTTACAGTAAATGGCCATCGATGTGTTAGCTTTTGACATAATTAAAAATATTTTTTCTGGTATCTCAGCTCTCAAAAGGGTATTACAAACATTATCATGTCAATGCAGATTCTGTTGAATTAATAACCACAATGCATTATGAAATATTTCATAGCTTAACCTTTGGTTAAATCTCAATTGGCTAACAAATAATGAACACGATAGAAACCTCAGTTTTATGTCAGCAAATAAGTATGTTTAGGCTCACTGGTGTATGCCAAGCCACTAAATTTCCTTGTCACTGTTTAATATTCGAAACATCGATGGTTCAGGGCGTGTAAATGTTGTTCCCTAACTCCCGTAGTACCCAGTAACCTTGCCCCCGTCCCGTCGCCAAAAGTCAGTGAATGACTCGCACCGAAGGGCATCTCGTATTCATGGATCCCCTTGATCGTTGTAGGAAGCTGAAGAAGCCGCCGCGGCGAAGGCGGCCAAGCTGGAGGAGCGAGCTAATGCGCAAGCGCAGGCGGCGGCTGAAGCGGCCGCCGCCGAAGAGGCCGCCCTGCATCCGGAGATGGCCAAAAGTCCGACATACTCCTGCATCAGCTATGAGCTGTTCGTTGGCGGGGAGAAGGGCAACGACGACAACAACAAGGAGAAGATGTCCATACGGAGCGTCGAGGTCGAGTCGGAGTCGGTGAGCGTTATACAAAGACAACCAGCACCTACCACAGCACACCAAGCTACCAAAGTTCGTAAAGTGAGCACGGTAAGTATTCCGAGCGCAGGCGCAGCATTTTTCTTTACCTTTCCTTTCCATTCCAGTCGTTTGGGTTTCGTTCCATTCCGTTTTGCGTTTCGATACCTTTTTCGGTTACCTTCTTGTTTTAACCTCATTATTTCGATTACTCCATGTGAAATAATAACTCCTTTGGCCTCGATTAGAAATGATTTTCGGTTGCTTTTGTTTCCATTTCTGTTGGGTTCGGCTTTTGCGTTTTTTGGGCTCTACTGTACCCGCAGTCTTTAGATATCCTGTTGTGTAAACTGTACTTGCGGGAATAGTGTTTGCATTTGGGGATGTCGAATATTGGTCGAAATTCAAACATTCAAAATGCCATTGTTTGCCCTTTTTCGGCTTATTTTACGATCTATGGACTCTTCTTTTGTATGCGTTTGCCTTGATTTGCTTTTGACCTCGGATAGGTTGCCTTTTCGTTGCATTTGGCTCAATCGAGAGTCTCGTCCTCCGATCACTGCCAATCGATTGCCGATTACCAATTGCTAAGAAGCTTTATAGGGGCGGCTTCGAGGTTTAGCTTCTGATTTGTAGCTTCGGCTCCCTCATCAGCTTGGCCATATGAAATGCCCTTGCCATTGATATCTTTCGATATTACTCGCATAAATTTGTCGCCACAGCTACAGTTTAGAGCTACAGTTACCGCTACCGCTACCGTTACCGTTACATTGCCATTGCATTTATATCGACCCTAAGTTACAGTTATCGCCGCTATCAGTTGGTATCGAATTTGATATTATTTTGACCATTTTGTTGTTAGATCTCTCCCCTCGCTTGAGTTGGTTTTTTCCGTTTGATTGGATCGTACATATCGTGCCTTATATTGCTATATATAATTACCCGTATGATCATGCAACTAGATATTGATTCCTTTCATACCTTTATATGGATATAGTGTTAGTGCGTGTCAATATGTATGTATGTACAAGTATTCTATTTTTTCCTATCTCTCTATCTCTCTATTTTTCTATCACTTGATCTTGTTTATATGTTATTTTCGTTGATTTCCCTCTTCCTTCAAATTTTGGTTTATTGTTTAAAAACAATAACTCGGTACTCAGGACTATATCTTGAACATAACTATAGTGCAAAAATATATTTGAGTACCGAGAATTTGGGTCGAAATCGACCAATTAATTTAAACATTTTTTGTTTTGGTATGTGCATGTGTGTGCCTGAGAGTGTGGGCGCGTGTGATACATATCTATATAGATATAAAATCTCATTTAGTATATAGTTCTATCGTAGGAGCTTTTGACAATAATTTATCCATTCGCCTAGCTTCAGAATCACAGAACTTGAATTTAAGTTTTCATTTGGTTACCTCTGATTTTGTAGTTTCCGTTTCAATTTCGGTTTGGATTTTGGTTGGGTCATTGCTCGGAATGCTTTAGGTAACATTGAAAATTCTTGTTAAATACGAGTACAACAAATAACTTATCGTTTTCTCGACAATTGGCTTTCCAACCGCATTCTGCCTCGCATTCTGTCATTAATTCGCTAAAAATCATAGTAGAACCCCTTGGGTTCGGCTTCAGATTTATCAGCTTGAAGGCTTTGAACCCACCAATAAAAATATAAAAGAAAATATCACTTTATTTTTGGTTTCTATTTTAATCTTAGAAGCAGTATTTATTACAGAATTTGAAATCGATCCCGGTTTAGGCTTAGAGCAATTTTTGGATAATTATTTTGTTGTTTACGTTTCGATTTTGATATCGTTTTCGAGATTATTGTGGATATTGTGCTATAGAGTTTGAGATTTGATGATTTCTGTGGTTGCATTGACCATTGCATGCATTGATCGAACGTTACATTTACCGTTATAGCATCCGTATGTGTATAACAGTTATAACAGTTGACACACGCCACAAACTAAATGCAAAACTAAAATTAAAATAGATTTCATCGATTGGAAATCTTATGCTGAAAGCATTCCCGATCAAATCAAATTGAATGAATTTCTCAATCCAATTCCAATCGTATCGAATCACACCGATCACTAATGTCTATCGGGCGAGCGATAACCAATTGCGATAATCAGACCAGCTGAGCTCTTTCATTCTCTTTCTCTATTTGCTATATTGATCTATAATAGTTACCCCACACGAGCGCACAAGTTTTTTGGCATCTGACAAGCGTTGGCTTTTGCGCACCGTTACACAAAACACAATATAGAAAAGCGCGCTTATCGGTGTGTGATCATCGATAACCGAGAACAGGAAATCGCTCAAATGCGGATCTACTTCCGCCGTTAGCATTATACTTGATGAACACAGCTATGAACTGGCTTGAAAAGACTAAACGAGCATATAAACCCCACACACGTACATATATCCAAATATATATACATACATATATATATATATATCTAATAATTGATAATTCGCTATCGCTGTCTCGCTCTCGCTCGCTCGCTAGCTCGTTCTAACCGATCAAATTTGCTCAGGGCAGCCTCAGATAGTTTTCGATGAGAGCAGAAACTATTTGGGATTGACCGTCCCCCAGTTGCCTCAGGTAGGTTGCTCTCTCTCTCTCTCTCTCTCTGTCTCTGTCTCTCTTCTGTCTTCCCCACACACACTATCTTTTTCTCTCTTTCTCTTACGACTCTGAATCCAAAACAGATAAGAAAACCAAACCACTAACAAACATTCGAAAGGATTACAAATATATTTATTTCAAAATGTTAAGGGCCAATTACATAGAGGCAAAAACTTAACACAACTAAGAAATCAAAATAGATATATTCCCATTGATTGATCCGCTAAAACGCCTTCTGCCACGCCCAAAATTGAACAGATAGAAAGCGCCGTAGACTTGTCATTTGAATTTAGAATTGCATCCGTACCACGTTTGGAAGAGAAGTTTGCCCCTAGAAGTTGATTGTAGAGTTTTATCGATTAAGAGTTGATTTTCATTTCGATATCGATTATGTTTTGATTTACCCGTTAACCGTTATCCTATTACCGTTTGGGCAGCCACAAGGGGTCTAATAACTTATGTTTCGTTCCAATATTGTTCCATTGAAGTTACTCCTTCGTTGATTGACCTAAGAATTGTATAAACCTATATATATAGAACAATTATGTTTTATGCCTCAACCCTCGTACCCACCTGACCCCATAGTATATAGCTAAATTAATTAAGAACTTATTTAAACAAACGCTACGCTGAGTAGAAATGAACTCACATCACAATTAAAATTTGCTATCTAAACTCATGTAAAAAAGTAACTTACATAGTAAAACACACATACACTCATACAAGTAAACGCTCCAAGTAATAAATTTTTTCTTTTTAAACCGTAGACAGCAAAAACAAATAATAAATAAAAATAAACCAAAAAAAACAGAGATTGTACAAAAATATATACATATTTATCTTAAAATAATGAAAATTGCAATCGAGAAATATATGTATTTTATTTGATTCGTTTTTCTTTTTCTTCTTCTATTTATACTTTGTTTGTACGACAAATGAACAAACTGAAAAAAATGAAAAAAAAAACAAAAAAAAATACAAAACTTAGACATCCTTATCCTTACCTGGTTCACCGTTTAACATACGCAGGGGATCACGTAGTTCTCACAAGGTAAGCGCCCTACACACACACTGGAACACCTCACACAATACACACACACCTACACCCACGCACTAACACTCAACACATTTCATAAATAGATCATGGATCATATGGTTCATCCGAGAATCACAGTTTTAGTCTTAGCCCAGTACCAGTATTTTGTAGGCAAGCGTTTGGCATAGAACTAAAAATACAAACATAGTTTCGAAACGGAATCCATCGAACACCACCGAAAGTAGCTACTGTACAACATCTTAGAGATCAGAGAGAAAAACATACCATACCATACCATACCATACAGTACATTATGTGTCATAACCTCATAAACTCATGCTCACCTAATCGTCTAAATAACTGTCTACATGTTTTATGTTTACGTTTCTCCTTCCTTAACTTTGTTAATTGTTCTTTGTTTTTTGCCTTGTTTCTTGTGTATCGCTGTACCTTCATACCCTCTCTATATATTCTCCTATATATCTCTATATATATATCTTCTTAAATATATATATATATATATACTATCGTGCATATCCATCTGTCAACATATATATAGATATCTAGTCGTCTAATTAACTGTACTGCTCTGAACTGCAAGTGTGTGTCTGTCTCGGTGTGCCTGATCTTTGTACCAGAATCGGAATCAGAAACACACAAATATATATTATATCTAGAATGTATACAGATCGGGGGAACAGTCTCTCACTGTCGGAGTCACTTTCACTGTCACTATCACTGTCACTTTCACTATCACTATCGCTTTCACCTACACTCTCCACTGTCACGATTCTTATTGCCATTTACCTTTACCTTTGTGATTTGTCCTGAGTTACTTTTGGCCCTGATTTTGAATTGTCGTATCTTTAAGTATCTGTCTAAATCATGTCTATACATACGCATACACATTTGAGTGATAAACGATAACTTTTAACTATTAAATTAAGTTGATTTGGTCAATGTGTCTGTTTTCCGATTGCCCCATCCAATCAATGTCTTCTAACCGATGAAAACAAATCAGTTTACACTGATTTATTAACTATTTTGTTCCTACATGATTACTTTGTTTTCTACTTGACTATGTAATACAATCGGTTAATTAACCGCGCATAGACCGCTCCACAACCCACCACTCTATCTTTCGGTTGAAGAAAAAACCACCTACTTTATGTACTTCTACTTCGCTATGTAGCTTTATTAAATATTCAAATTTACAAGTCTAAGTGTGTCTGAGTGTGTGCCGGTGTGCTTGGGGAGGATGTGCAGGTGACTAACGAATACTAACCCGCCCATTTGCAAATACCCTGTAAACCAGTACACGATACGGAACGGACGTGGCCGCTTTGGGATTCCCGGTAGCGATCGCAAGCCGTTGGTATTGTCAACATATCAGGACGCCCAGCAGCACCTGCCCTACGCCGACGACTCCAATGCCGTCACCCCGATGTCCGAGGAGAACGGTGCCATCATAGTGCCCGTCTACTACGGCAATCTAGGTGAGGATGACCCATGTTCGTAAAGCAAATGATGGCATTAAATAACATAAATGTGTGGGAACAGGCTCGCGACATTCGTCGTACACCTCGCACCAGTCCCGAATATCGTATACCTCACATGGCGATCTACTCGGCGGCATGGCCGTCATGGGCGTCAGCACAATGACCAAGGAGAGCAAGCTGCGCAACCGCAACACACGCAATCAATCAGTGGGCGCCACAAATGGCGGCACCACCTGCCTGGACACCAATCACAAGATGGAGCACCGCGACTACGTAAGTGCACAACTCTCCAAGTTATATGTACAAGAATTCAACGATTTTTTCGATAACCCTTGCAGGAAATCGGTCTGGAGTGCACGGACGAAGCTGGCAAGATTAAACATCATGACAATCCTTTTATCGAGCCCGTCCAGACACAAACGGTGGTCGACATGAAAGGTGAATAGAATCCCCAAAATATTCAATCGTAACAAGAAACAATTATAATTTAATCGATTATTTGAATAGAAACATGAAAATGCAATTTTTTTAAGGTTTAGGTATTTGGAACAGATACAGAAATGTTATTATTCAATTTCAGACGTGATGGTCCTGAACGACATCATTGAACAGGCCGCAGGTCGGCACAGTCGAGCCAGCGATCGCGGTGGTAAGTGAATCGATCTATTTGCCTGCCAATAAATGTAACCGTTGACTATCGATTAACCGTCATTCCGTTCATTTTGTACATTACTGCATCCAAAATCGATCGTCGTCTTATTGGTTTTGTTTTTTGTTTTAACATGTGCATTGTTCGATTCAAATGTTCATTTCCGTTTCCTGTTGCCCGTTCAAACGAATTCTTGTAAATATATACAGAAAATATGAATAAATATCCTGCCTGTGGAGAATATAGGGCATACAAACAGCCGACTCTCTCGCTCTCTCGATTTTAATTGACTTGCAACTTTTGGCTTTTACAAATGAAACAAAAATAATTATAATAAAAATTCAGCCCCAATAGTCTAAGATCATTTTCCTGCCAGAAGGCGGGGAGAACTGTGACCGTTTCAATGACCTCAATAAGAATTGAAATTTAATTTCGCCCTCATGTTGTATGCATTTCATTTTGCATTTTGATTGCGGTCTTGATTTTGATTTTATCGGTTCGCATGCATATTTTGGCCTACCCCCCCATGTCCTGCGATTGATTGATTGATTGACGGCTGATTGCTGATACGGAATGGAAGCAAGTGTCCTGCTCCTAGAGCCCTCTCGCATGCGGCCTGCATCTCGTAAATTCAATTGAAAAATGGATAATTGATAACCCTCGAAGCGCCAAGACCCCGAAAGCAGCAGCAGCTCAGCAGCATCCCCGCCCGTTGTTTATTTTTCACCCATTGTGCGTTTATCCTTTGTGTTCGGTTTTGTTCAGATTTTACGAATTTTCGATTTTGCATATTTCTATTTACTCTCTACCTCCCTCGTGTGCATACTCAACATATATATATATATATATATAAATATTTTTGATTCTCCTTTTTTGATTCTATTTTAACATTCAATGCTGAAAAGAGCTGAAAAAAAAAACGAAAACAAACAAGCAAAAAAAAACATTATATAAACACCAATGAATCCAAAAGCAAATATATTTTATACATATATATATCTATGCATATATATCTACAAATATATATATATTCTACTCCAATGAATGACTTCTTTGACTCGTCCATTTTATTTAATGCCGTTGATGCTAACAGAAGAAAGCGAAAAAGCTAAAAAAAAAAACAAAAAAAAAAACAAAAAAAAAAATTTAAAAATGTTTAAAGAAAAAAACCA
>JAJJHQ010006552.1:503155-539995 GCA_021223825.1 Drosophila ironensis
AGTAGTTTCCTTTAAATTTCTCATGAGTTACATACCTTTTATTTAAATGCATGCTTCCCACAAAATAGTTACTTGTATATTTTCAACTAGTTTTAGATTACGTACCTGCCTATATTCGATTTATTTCGTAGTTACTTTGTATTTTGGATTAGATGCCTATTTAAGTAATTCATGTTTAATGCTAGAGCATGCTTTTGTTGGACAAATCGTAGAGCATTTCGTAGTTCAACCACATTCACCGTTACCTAATTATTTCCATATCTATAACTAAGTAAAAATTGAAGAAAAGTTAACTCTACTTGCATTTCATAGAGTTCAATCTATCTGGTAATTGAAGCGCAGAAAAATAATTGTATTGGAATATGATTCGCGTAGCACTCCGTCGGTCCGATACATTTTCGATAAACGATCTGCCAATTCTCCGATAAATATTTGAAAGTAGTTAGAGATCAGTCGCAATAGCCGCATATAGAAACATGCATACGTATACGTAGAACTGCAACAATCCGATCTGCTTTGAGTACCGATACTGACGGATGCAGGACATGGTTATAAATGCGATAAATATATCCATTGGTAACCTTGGAGTAGTTCAGTTGAGTTGCAAATTAAATTTATTCCTGTATTTATTATGTTTTCGTAATGTGCAATTTTCAAAGCAAGAATATTCTATGTTTTTATGGTATTTACTAACCCTGATCAAAGTGATAGTTCGAGTGTAAAAAAATATTTACAAGCCAAGAGTTTCCTATTAGCAAATATGTATACTCCAATTAAACGATTGATGCAATTTCATATCGATACATTGTCGATATATCTACATCTCTTCCACACGTACAAATAATATTTGTATTTGCTCAAACAAAAAAATTCTGTAATACAGCACTTTCTCAGAGTTAGTGAATATTCAATGTCAAAGCCTCTCTCACACAAGACACAAACTTTGAACCGTTTGCTTAACGATCAATAGTATCAATATCCAATGCAATGAGCTTCAACAAAACTAAAAAACAAAATAAACAACATAAAAATGCTAAGTAAAAAAGAAACAAGAGAACGAATAAAAAATAGTAACCAAAGAATGTTGATGAAGACTATCTAAAGTAAAATCTGGCTGAGTCAAAGTTGGTCAAATCACCACTAATAACAAATTTTTGTATGGTTCAGTCTCCGTTTACTATTTCCCAACAGAGGACGATGACGAGGATGGGCCAACGTTCAAGGACAAGGCGCTCGAAGTGATCCTCAAGGGCATTGATGTGTTTTGTGTGTGGGACTGTTGCTGGGTTTGGTTGAAATTTCAGGAGTGGGTCTCCCTCATCGTCTTCGATCCCTTTGTCGAGCTCTTCATCACGCTGTGCATTGTGGTCAACACGATGTTCATGGCGATGGATCACCACGATATGAACAAGGAGATGGAGCGGGTCCTCAAGAGTGGCAACTACGTGAGTAACTCCTTTTATAAAAATCTACAATCCAACTGATAAATTTTTGGGTAACCTTTCTCGTAAGAATTTTAATCATAAATGGGGCTTTTTAAAAAGGGTCTTTTCGCATTATTTAGATACTAACTTGCCCCAACTTTCTGCAGTTCTTCACCGCCACCTTTGCCATCGAGGCCACCATGAAACTGATGGCCATGAGCCCCAAGTACTACTTCCAGGAGGGCTGGAACATCTTCGACTTCATCATCGTGGCCCTATCGTTGCTAGAGCTTGGACTCGAGGGTGTCCAGGGTCTGTCCGTCTTGCGTTCGTTTCGCTTGGTAAGGATCGCCTCCTGATACGCCCCCCGATCCCCTGTAGCTTTAGTCTTAAGTTAGAGCTATAAGATATTGCGACTCTAATCTCTAAACTCTAGCAGGCCGTTACTAGCGGGTATCTGGGAACCGATATGAAACGGAGTTTAAGTCTGAATGGATAAACAAATTTCCTTTGCTTTCCTCTCTCCGAACCGCCAATTTGCAGCTGCGTGTTTTCAAACTGGCCAAGTCCTGGCCGACGCTGAACTTGCTCATATCGATCATGGGTCGCACTGTCGGGGCCCTCGGCAACCTGACCTTCGTCCTGTGCATTATAATCTTCATATTTGCGGTCATGGGCATGCAGCTGTTTGGCAAGAACTATACAGGTACTTTAGGAGCAACCAACCGTCCAGCCAATTCGAAATCCCATCCAAAAAGCCCAAGCCAAAAAAAATGAAACCTCTTAATATTCGGAAAGTAAATATCATTTAAAAGAGGACTTCTTTTTTCCGGCACTCATCCCCTCCAATTTCCCAATATCTCCCAGTCCCTACAGAAATAAATGTCCTCGAATTCAAAGCAAAGTTCTAGCGTGCAATGAACTTATTTTCTTAGTGCAATATTTCTCAACTTTTCTGCCTTCAAAGTTTTTTCAACTTACATACGTTTTTTGACTCTACATAACATATATATATACGCTCCTATTAAATACTATAATATATAGCATATGTATACATACTTTTTAGACGTACACCCATGAAAGCCCAAAAGAATTCGCCTGATAAACCCAAAAAAACAAAAAAAAAAAACATAAGAATTCGACCTAGAGAGCCACGCTTTGGGCACGATTTTTGCTTCAGTTAACTTTGGTTTTTCTTTAAGATTCTGCTTTGCTGCCGATTAATCGAACGAATTGAAAATCGTAGCGGAAAATCATGGCCCGACTATGTCTGCTAGTTTATTTACATTTGTTTTTCTCTAGAGGAAATCTTGCAGCATTTTCAGCGAATGTTACACTTTTTCTAGGCCCAGAAATAAACTTAAGCATTAAGCGTAATTAAGAATGAATTTAATCTGTACATACCAAATAATTTTATGTTTAAGGGGGATGTTCTGTCGAAGAAGCTGCCGTGCACGATCCATCTCGGTGATCGTTCAAATCAAAGACAATAATTTTACTTTAACTCTTAAAATCGATTGTTTTTTGGACTAATTCAACATAACCTATGTACAATTTTTTTCCCACTATATTTTCCTATGCTTTGCCCGGCTTTCAAATCAAATCGTATCGAATCGAATCGAATAATATCAACATGATCGATCAACTTCCCATTGTTAATGCTGAATGAACCCCCAAATCAATATATGCATATGTATACCTAAACCAAATCAAAACAAATCAAATCAAATCGAATTCGCAATCTGCAGCTGCGTGTATTCAAATTGGCCAAGTCTTGGCCAACACTTAATTTACTCATTTCGATTATGGGCCGCACCATGGGCGCTTTGGGTAATCTGACATTTGTACTTTGCATTATCATCTTCATCTTTGCGGTGATGGGAATGCAACTGTTCGGAAAGAATTATCATGGTAAGTAGTGGGCCCCACGGCCCCAAAACCACTCACTCTGTCTCCTTACTCTACTCGATGTGTGTTACACCTTTGTGTGAGTTTCTGTCTTTATGTGTTCACTCTTTGGATCGCCCCGATACCTTCACCCTTTGTTTCTGATCACTACCGATTGATATGCATCCATGCCAACCCCATGCAAAAGTAATACAATTTCGGATTATCGAAATAATCGTGTAATTAGGGAAACTGTATAGACAACGATGCAGAATTCACTGAGTGGCTAAAAAATGGTTGTAATTTGTGACACTATTTACATTTCATTTGCGAGACATCGCCAAGACATTATTTAAATGATCATTTGTCAATAAATTACATTGATTTTTGGGATTATAATTACTGTGAATTTTGTATCCCTCCGTCAGTTTCTCCATGTGATTTCATAAATTTTAAGAAAAACCTCATACCATGCTGCTTATGATTTTCTAAATAAAAGTAAGAATTTAAGACACCTTTAGTTTGGAGGTCTGCTTACAAGTCCGAGTAATGTTAATGTTCGTTCGAGAAAGTTCTCTGTAAGTACTTTTCTCCTAGAATTTGTTAAAACCCAAGCTCGAATTTTTGAATTTTTTCCCACTACTAAGTATATACATATATATTACATAACGTACTTGATATGTAATAGCTACACACAGTCGTAGCTCTAGCCTGACAAATCATAATGTGGCGTGCAATTTCGATTTAAAGATTTTTCTTCACCATTGTTTTTATCTGAGTGCCCTGCGCTGCGCTGAACACTTTTTGCACTCGCTTTTGTATGTGGCTTTTCCGAAACCAAAACCAAGCAACACCAAGTGAAACATGTCCAAATATTCCCCAAATAAAAAAGAATTTATGAGAAAAAACCCTCCCCTTAAGTACGGTTAATTAAAACTATTTTGAACAAACTACACAGATCACAAGGATCGCTTCCCGGATGGCGACCTGCCCCGCTGGAACTTCACCGACTTCATGCACAGCTTCATGATCGTGTTCCGGGTGCTGTGTGGCGAATGGATCGAGTCCATGTGGGACTGCATGTACGTGGGTGATGTCTCGTGCATCCCCTTCTTCTTGGCTACCGTTGTCATCGGCAATCTTGTGGTAAGCAATCGATTGTTATCGATCATTTGCTGGATGCAAACTGATTAACTTCGTTCTCCCGACAGGTACTTAACCTTTTCTTAGCCTTGCTTTTGTCCAATTTTGGCTCATCTAGCTTATCAGCGCCGACTGCCGATAACGATACGAATAAAATAGCCGAGGCCTTCAATCGAATTGGCCGGTTTAAAAGTTGGGTTAAGCGTAATATTGCTGATTGTTTCAAGTTAATACGTAACAAATTGACAAATCAAATAAGTGATCAACCATCAGGTGAGAGGACCAACCAGATCAGTTGGATTTGGAGCGAAGGTTTTTATCCACTTGTTTTCCAATTACTAAACTACTTTTAATTATATATGATACTCGTAATACTCGTATATTGCCAAAGATATAATTGCGTATAATCCGTTTAACGTTAAACTTCAACTTTCACCATTGGCCAGTAATTGAATTGCGTAAATCGATCTAAATACAAAAAAACAAAAAAAAGTACCAAAAATAATTATAAGCCCTTAAAAAATTGAATCCAAATTAGAAGAAAAAACAAACGTTCTTAGCTGACAATTTGCAAATTCTCTTTAGTTAGTTTTGAAGTATATTCCTCCCCTAGATCTTATAAAATCACCCGCCCTCCTCACCCATGTATTATCAGTATCTGTATCTGTGTAAATCGAAAGCAAAAAGTCTCATCTTGATCGAGGGATCGATCGCTGTCATCGATTTTTTATCGGTTTCCGTTCGACTTGAATTTGAGCCCGAGTGTTGTTGTTCTAATCTTCTACTGGTCCGAGGACCAGCGAACTTTTTCGAGATAATGCTCCGATCACGTCATACCCGAACAAATCGTTACCGTATCCGTCATAATCTATAGCATTTACTTAGCTTGTCTGTATTTAGCTGAACCGAAAGTAATCCAAAACCCAAACAAAAAAAGAAAACCCAAAAGTTTAAAAACCAAGTATCTTGTATCTTTTCCTTAGATAGCATATTATCAACAGTTTCAACCAAACATTTTGTAAACTAGTTTGACCCCGTGCCGTGGTCGCTATTGTTAGAAATTTATAAATCGTATATAACTTGCGTTGAGTTCTTTGAATCTAGCTATAAAACGTTGGTTAGCCTTGTTGTGTTTTGATCCCCTCCCAACCACATCTTTTGATTTCGGTTTTGGGTTATTAAATGTCACCTCGAACCCCCGATGAAGCCCCTCATTATCTCTTGTACATTTGCATTTTCAATAGTCTCGCAGCGGAGATCGATTGGCCAAGCCCAAAAAAGGAGATAAAATCAAATATCGAAGCAAAAAATAAAAATAGTAAATTAAATTACCAAGGAAACGTATTCCATCATTAGAACGTATTAATAAAATGGCAAATTGCAGACGTTCGAATTGAATTAAATCAAATCTCGCAACGAAGCAAATACAAAAAATATGCGAAAACAGTATTAGACTCCTCATTGTAAGATGAAATTATATAAATTGAAAGTAAAACAGTGGATTTGATCCTTCATAGTGTTATGAAATTTTCTTACTCTCGTTATCAAACTTTTTATTAATTTTTGTTCGACTTACAATCTTTTGTACTTAGTAATAATTACCATACTCGTACATATTAAATATATACGAAACTTTATTTTATTTCACCTTAAACCTTAGCAACCATGTCATCTTTGAATCACCTTAAGTCTTCATAAGCTTATTAATTAGCTAATTTAATTATTTGTTCATTAGTTGGCATCGATTTTGAGTTGATATATCAAACGCCTTAGAGGTGCTCCCATCGATGCCGAGTAGTGAAAATATTTTAGTTTTCAGCTAGTTTTTAAAATCTACATTAACCCTAGACGGATAGACGGAATATATGATGCCAAAATCCAAACAGATTTTGCTCCAGGGTTAATCGATAAGTTAATCACTAGCTTGGTTTAGTTTCATCGATGATTTTGTTTGATTTGTGTTGTTCGCCGTTGTGTTGTGAGCGTTTCTCCTTAGCACTTTCTTCAACAACAACAACAAAAAGACACTCAACCATATAACACCAACCATGAGACATAAGCCATAAGACCACAAAAAAAAAACTTAAACTGAAACTAAAACAAACCACCGCGAAAACGCTGTATAAGTGTGTTTTGTTTTCCTCCCGCTTTTGTGTGTCCTTTACCGATTTAATCGATTTGATCCCCAAAATACTGAGAATTAACCGTTATATCTATATCTACATTCTTTTCATTTATTATGGCTTGTCATGATTTCAAAAAAACCAAAACAAAATCTATCGAAAATAACCGAAAAAATTATCGAAAAAAATAAACCGAATTCAAATTCCAAACAAAACTTCCATTGGCCGACGAATCGAACAACGCTTGAATCGACTCATCCCAAAATCAATTCTAAATCGAAACCAAAATCGAAAATCAAATCAAATCAAATCGACAACAACCAACAATAACAACAACAACAACAACAACAACTTGAATGCGAACGGCAACTGCTTGTATGAATTATGAATTATGAATATTCGTTTCGCTTTATGATTTTCCAATCAACCGATCAATCGATCTCAACCGATCAACAATCGTCATTGCCCATCCAAAAAAAAAAAAAACAAATCAATATATATATATGCCATACCTCTGTTACGTTACATATGTATATATCGTATACTATTACCTATATATATATACATATATATAAACTATATACACCCATTGCGTTACGAAATGTGATTCAATGATTGAAACGATTGAATGATGTTGGGGATACGAAAGGCAAAGGCGTTTGTCGTTGTATATCTGCAGAGCATGGTGACAACGAACTGGAGCTGGGCCACGACGAGATCCTCGCCGACGGGCTCATCAAGAAGGGTATCAAGGAGCAGACGCAACTGGAGGTGGCCATCGGGGATGGGATGGAGTTCACGATACACGGCGACATGAAGAACAGCAAGCCGAAGAAATCCAAATATCTAAATAACGCAACGGTAAATACACCCGATTCCGATTTTGGATTCGATAAAAATCTCCCTCATCCCACACCACCACCACCACCACCACCCCCCCCTGATACATTACTTACTACTCTATATATTATACTATTTTAATTTGTGATTTGAGTCCCCACCACAATCTCCGATCTATCGATCGATCAATCAACTAACTTCCCATTTCCCATCCCATATATCCCCCCACAGAAAAAAAAAACAAAAAAACGAAAAACTATATTTGATTTTTCGAATCTATAGAATATTTTTGTAACGACATGAAAATTGATTTACCTTATTTATTCGTTTCTCTTTTTCGTTCATTAAATTGACACTTTTTTTCTTACTTTACATATAACTGTCTATATGTGTACTGTTATGTGTGTGTATTCCAACACCCAATCAATGAAAAAAAAAATACGAAAACGAAACAAAAATGATTAAAAAAAAAACTCAACCAACCAACCAACCCAACTGAAAAAAAAAAAACTTAAAACTTGAACTTAAACCGAAACCGAAACACATGAACTGAAATCGCAAAAACCAAAACCAAAATGAAATTCAATATCTATATATATATATATACCGATACCGAATACCGATAATGTATAACTATATAACTATAACTATACAGATGATTGGCAACTCAATTAACCACCAAGACAATAGACTGGAACACGAGCTAAACCATAGAGGTTTGTCCTTACAGGACGACGACACTGCCAGCATTAACTCATATGGTAGCCATAAGAATCGACCATTCAAGGACGAGAGCCATAAGGGCAGCGCCGAGACGATGGAGGGCGAGGAGAAAAGGGACGCCAGCAAGGAGGATCTCGGCCTCGACGAGGAGCTCGACGAGGAGGGCGAGTGCGAGGAGGGCCCCCTGGACGGTGATATCATAATTCATGCACACGACGAGGACATACTCGATGAATATCCAGCTGATTGCTGCCCCGATTCGTACTATAAGAAATTTCCGATCTTAGCCGGTGACGAAGACTCGCCGTTCTGGCAAGGATGGGGCAATTTACGACTGAAAACTTTTCAATTAATTGAAAATAAATATTTTGAAACAGCTGTTATCACTATGATTTTAATGAGTAGCTTAGCTTTGGTAAGTCAACTAAAACGAAATTTAACAAAAAAATTCAATTCAACTCAAATTTATCTTCTTAAAACCCAAAATTTGTTAAATCTAAATTCGGAAAAAATAATGCATAAATCGAAAAGAATAAGAAAATTCGAATAAGACTAAAGCGATTTTTTTGCCATTTAGATTGTTGCCAATCGTTGTGTCATTTGCTTTTTTATCGACATGCTAAAAACGCAAATCGTAGCAACTGAAATAAAACTAAAATAAACGATTCCAACGAGCAAAACAATTGAAAATGTAGTTAATCCAAGCCATGCTTAAAACTTTACCAAAGTTGATTGCTTCATTATATGTGTGTACCCCGACATTTTAAGTTCCATTCCTCTGATTCAACAGTTTAGCTTAGCTTAGTCTAGAATTTCTTCAATTGGATCAAAGTCTTGTGTTGATAATGCCGATTTCAAATCTTGACCAAGTTCACTTACAGCTTTTTATCGAAATCAATTTTTTAATATTAAATCAAGCTTAAATCAAGTCGACAAGTTTTGGCATCGGCATTGGACCCTCGAAATTCATAAATATTATCCAGAAAGATAATGTAATTTTTTTAGTAGATGAACTTACAGTTTGCTATTCTATGCCCAGGCACATTCTAGTCAAACAGTTTGTGTCTTCGCGTAAGAGTGTAAACGTTAAAAAATCAAAATATCTGTTCCAAGTAGATCGTTCATTGTTGGCCCTAGGCCTATACATATTTCCAATAGATAGTTACATATAGTTTAGAACTAAACGTAGACGCTTAATGCGTATCATTTCAAGAATTTTGTCTTCAATTTCTTTGAAAATTTTTCTTTAATTGCGTTTGACTTTGATTTGTCCGCCCAAGATGAAGATCAGAAACCGAAAAAAAAGGAAGTGAATAAGTAATCCAGCAACGCTTTGACTTTACCATTTTGAATATCCATTAATATTATATATAGCTTCTTATACTGCTTCTAGATAATTGTTATACTCGTACTCGTAACTGTTACCTCATAATCTTCTACTCCAATCGCAAACAAAAACCAATCTATAACGCCAATGTAAATGTCCCTGTGTGTTTCTTCTATGCAACCGTGTGGCAACTTGGATTGATCGTAAACAGGCATTAGAAGATGTACATCTGCCACAAAGACCCATACTGCAGGATATTTTATACTATATGGACAGAATATTTACGGTTATATTCTTCTTGGAAATGTTAATCAAGTGGTTGGCGCTCGGCTTCAAAGTGTACTTCACAAATGCGTGGTGTTGGCTCGATTTCGTCATTGTCATGGTAAGTCCACCGGTTACCCAATTAGATCGCCTCTCCCAAAACCGATACTGCTTTCGGACTTTTTATGAATATTTTTTAGTTATTTTAACTGGGACATAGAATACACATACTTAGACCTGACACTGTAAACGTTTTTCCGACTCAACTGACCGTCCCCCCCCCGAAACTCTATTGTATCCCTAAATATACACAGAAAATATGAAAAATCGAAAAGAGTTTGTAAAGTGTATATACATATATTGTATGGTAAATTGTATGGACAAGTAAATTGTAACGATAGGTATAGCCTAGTTATTCTTGATTAGCTTAAAGTAACATCCCTAGATATAGTTATGTATAGCTTACCAACCCGAGCTGCCCAAGTTGTACCCTAATCCCTTGAGAACCCTTAAGTTATACCAAGCTAAACCTCTGAAACCTCATCTAGCTGTCGCTAATTAATTTGGCCGCGGTCTGGTCCGGGGCGGACGATGTGCCCGCCTTCCGTTCGATGCGAACTTTGAGAGCCCTGCGACCGCTGCGGGCCGTATCGCGCTGGGAGGGTATGAAAGTAAGTAGCGCCAGAGTGCCTGGCTTTCTCAGCTAGTGTCGCCATCTTTCTATATCTCTCTATGTCTCGCTATCTTCCATAACTACTTCCTAACTGTTACTCTATCTCTATTGTCTGTGTGGGTGTTCTCTGTTGTGCGTATGAGTGAGATATAACATATAAGTGCGTGCGAGTGTGTGGGTAATCCCAACCTATATCCGTTCAATGTTGTGGCCTCACTCGGAACATGAACAAAGCTAAACTTTTGCAGTTGTCAATGCTATCAAAGGCTTTCCGTCTATACCAAAAGTGTAATACACAAACTGTGATACTTACTGTTATACAACCTGTCATACCGTGTTTAAAGCTCCATCTGCAGGTGTTAAGCTGATATGGCTTGTGTGTTCAACTTTACAAGATGTTTATACCTGCAACGTGTTATACACCGAATGTTATACTAATCGTTTTATATGCTAACAATTGAAAAAACAAAAAAAAATAACAACCGCACACACATTTCAACTGCATTTGCAGAACCTCTAACGTGCTGGATTCATGTGCATTTATCATTGTGAAATTGTTTTGTGTTTTACCGCAATATACGTATTGTATGGATGTAATATTGGTTATATATTTCGCGCGTGTGCCTGTGTTTATACGCTACTTATCGTTCTAGCCGAATGGAAGCGCCCAGGCCAGGTCAGCGCGCCTAGCCAATAACTGTTATACCCGGCCAGTACTGTACATTCCCCGCTGCCTGTAAATGTTGATGTATTTTCCTAACCTATAAATATACATACATATTATGTCCCCCTATTTATCCAACTATCTATATATAATAACTATTTATCCAGTTGCTCCTAGATGTAACTTAAAAGTTAAAGAAACGAAATAATGTTTAACGATGTATAACAAATGCTTCGTAGGCATCGTATTCCATTGCTGCCATCGCGAGCTTCAGCTTTGTTGTTATACTTGCGTTATACTTGCGCCAACTGTTATACGGCATTATCGTTCAGACTTAGGATCATTGAGTAAACTCTAGGATAGCCATTAATATATACAATTGTTTTGTACATTACCTCGTATATACCCCATACGTATTTGCTTTAGAGTATTATATAGTGCTAAGATTACATTTCACACAGAACGGTTATAGGAACCTGTGTATAAGTAGTTTGGTTCAACAACAACTAGCCATAGATTTCGTAGCTGCCCCAGTAATACCCCTATAGTAGACCCCCGTCCCATTTCCACAACATAAACACTGCGAATATGAACCGGAACCGGACCCCCCTAAAGCCCTCTCACGCCCTCTACAAACTTAGCGGCACTGAAAAAATATATATATTACCTATATATATATATACGTATATCCCTCTGTACAGGTATATGTACCAAATACCAAATATATAACCGCCCTTTAACAAAGCAAGCGATCTTCGCAATATTTTAAAGGGGCCACAACTGCACTGAATTGTACAAAGATTAGGATTATAAATTAATTACCAGCATACTATACTTTCTCGACGCTGAGTCGTTAGTGTAAAGAATACTTAACGATATATCGTTTACTCGTATATGTATATATACTGTGTATATTCAACCACAAAATCAGTACAATCAGAAACCAAACCAGAAGTCGACTGCTCGAGAATCGAGTACAAACAAAAAATCGCTCATACGCAGTGGTGGCAGTGTTTTACTTAAAAGCAAGCCGCAATCGACGCTCCCATTCGCGTCCCGTCTCACACCAACTGATGTCGCTTGGTCTGGGCTAACTTTCAACTCAAAACTATCCCAATACCAAATAATTTACACTCCAAACGGATGTATCTCGATATACCTGTAAAAGTATACTCCACAATACCCAATCGAGTCCGGCAGCAAAGTTTGAGCAAAAATGTGTCAATATAGAGACAGATCAAAACCAATAACAAAACCCATGAAAAGCCGAAAGCCATTTTCAATGAGAACCTAGTGATGAGGTCGCACGACTGCACAATGGATAAATCAAGGTTCCTGCATAGGCCCTAATCTCCCGATCCATCCTATCTATCGATGTCAACATCGAAATGTATTGTAAATATTAGTGATATCATTCGCAATCGTAACTGTCCAAAGCGGCGTGTGCATGCCCAGTTTGTCCATTGTGAAGAACGGTGCGGCTGATGGTGCAAAACTGATCGTAATCAGGACCTATATGTTTTTTAGACAGAACTATTAGTGCATACTCCCGACCCCCCGAAATCTCGATCTCAGAACCTTGTCTTCGTCCGTCGAGCAACCCACAAATACACTCAATTTGACTCGTAACCCCCGACCCTTTGGATTGAACCAAAACTACTTCCAATATACACGCCAAAACAAAAATCGCAACCGTAACCAATGAAAAACAAATCCCATCAGTATTTCCGTAACTATGCATATGTGTTGACCTGTTTTGTGTGTTATGTCTACGTCTTTAAGTGTTACTACCATCTATGTATTTGCAAGAAGACCTACTCTATATAACAAACTATATATATTCGTATCAACTATATAAAAATGTATCAACTATCGTACACTAGGCTATCGTTTAAGAATCCCCCTTGTTGTTGACTTTTTTATGTCGCCTAAGTCAGAACAGCTAATTACTCGTATGTACGCAAGTAAGTTTTCCGAACTCTGACCCATCTTCGATCCCCTGTTTTGGCAAGAGAGCATATTTAAGGCTATGAACAAATAAAACCAAAATAAACACCATCTTTCAGTTAGACAGACAGACAGAAAAATAATGACCGAACCAAAGCATCGAAACAAATGAAAGACTTTTGCTTTATTTACAAAGAAACTATCTCTCTCTACCTATGTCTATTCAATATATGTTAAACTTGGCACTATTCGAACTATATCGAAACTAGGTATCGCTTATCAACTTCGTTGCTTCACTTGTTGGAGCTGGTGGTATTCAAGCCTTCAAGACTATGCGAACGTTAAGAGCACTGAGACCACTACGTGCCATGTCCCGTATGCAGGGCATGAGGGTACGTACTTTCCATACATACTCGTAACAACCCAAAAAAAAAAAAACAAAAAACAACTCTAATTCAGTATCAGAATCAAAGAAATCTCAAACCAATACAACAATCAAATACCAAAAACAAAACAAACAAACAACTTCATCAATCAGTATCAGTATCAGTATCAATATCAATATCAGTATCAGCTAACATCACAAAATACAATACAATAATTAAATACGCTGTCTTATTCGCTCGTTCTTTCTCTCAACACCATTCATTAAGATCAACTTCAGCTAAACCAGACACAATTGAACTCTTTGTGTATCTAGTGAAATTGAATTGTAGTTCAGTTTAACCATTTGGATTGATGGATCATGCCATCCGTATTATCTGTTGCTGGATAACAGCATTTGTTTGATTTGTTGCATCCGTATCCGTAATTTGTAATTCGATTAGATGATATGCCGCCCAATTACCAACTACTTACCTAATTACTGACTTACAACTATATTCAATTAAATTTCTCTCTCATCGATCAGCCGAACACTACTTAAACACACTCCAAGTACTAGAGTTAAACTTAGCTACTGTAATCGTTAATCCTTATATCGTTAACCATAACTAGACAAACGTTTTTGCCTTGCCTCTCTTTTTTACACACACAAGTTGCGTCCTTGCTCGCTCTCTCTCGCTCCTTCACTCACTCGCCCTATCTCTCTTTTTCAAACTATATTTCCACCTCTCTTTGTCTTAACATCCATCTCTTAGAAAAATTGGCTAATCCAAACTAAGAAAATTCGCTTTAGCTTTAAACGACTCGACAAGACTCAAAAAACTTTGCCTGCCCCAGCACCGTAGAAATCGATCAAATTAGAGCTAGAACATCGATGACTTAATGATCTATATGTATTTACACCGCCCTAACTAAACTCTTATCGTATTTATCCATACTCATTTAGATCGGAGTCATGCTACTTAGTCTCTAGTTTAAGTTAACATTTAGCTCGAGTTGTACGAAATCAATTTACTCTTGATAATTGCTTGCTATTATGTAATCTCGTAATATACGATATTGTTGCCATTGTCAGTTGTTATATTTGTAGTGTTGTAAAGTGTATTACAATGCTTATGCTTGGCTCACGGTTGATCAATGCACGCTGCCTGCCAGTAAAGTGTTGGCTACAACAGCATTCATATAAACGAACTCCATTTTACATAAGCACACCAATATGCCTCATCATATCGCAATATCAAGATGATAG
This sequence comes from Drosophila ironensis, assembly GCA_021223825.1. Classification (NCBI taxonomy): domain Eukaryota; kingdom Metazoa; phylum Arthropoda; class Insecta; order Diptera; family Drosophilidae; genus Drosophila; species Drosophila ironensis. The sequence continues at coordinate 517,804 of JAJJHQ010006552.1, forward strand.
CACTTCAAATATGGATTGCAAAATGTCTTTGCAACGTTAATGCATTTATAAAACATTATTGGTCGAATTATGTATGCACAAGTTGATATAATTTGTTGCTTCAAATGTGAAATTATGTAGATATGTATGCACAATATCCATAATTGACAGTGCTATTATTTTGATACATCCGGCACTTTTACAATAGAATAAAACATACACGCACACAGCCATCTGTACATCCATTAATCTGTATAATTCTGATAATACTTGACCAACTACTACCAATATATAAATATATTCCTAACTGACTAAATATCTCTCTGCATTTATTGTATTATATTCTATCCCCTCTTCCCTGCCCTCGCCTCGCCTTGCCTCGCATCACCCATACACTAAAAAAAAAATAAATAAACAAACAACAACCCAACCAATCCATCGAAATATCAACCAACTCCCAACCAATTCAACTAAACTCATCATCGACGTTGCCAACGACGACCCAATCGGTTATCAATCGATCGATTGATCAATCGATCTACGAAATCTGAAACCACTGCAAAACCAAAACCAAAACCAAACCAATCAAATTCAGGTCGTCGTTAATGCGCTGGTACAAGCTATACCGTCCATCTTCAATGTGCTATTGGTGTGTCTAATATTTTGGCTAATTTTTGCCATAATGGGTGTACAGCTTTTTGCTGGAAAATATTTTAAGGTACGTGCCAAATGTTTCAAACTAAATCTTAAAAAAGAAAACATTAAAACAGAATCCAAACCAAAACCAAAATAAAACCAAAAACCGAAACATAATCAGACAGGCCAAATATTTTAGGTAAAATGAATACAAATTACCTTGTACTCGTTTCGCCTTTCAAATGGCTAAAATTTATGAACCACAAAAAAACCGATTCCAAGCAGCATTCCGTAATTAGCAATTATCCGATTAATTAACTCCAATCGAAGCCAATTCTATTTCAAATGAAATGCGTATCTTTGCATCTATTTTTCGTAAATAGTTGAGTTTCAAAACACGATTCGAAACGTAAGGTTTCGCAGACTGTACATAAATTCAAATCTGAATTCAGCCAGTATCAGAATTGCAATTGAAATTAATCAATTAAAAATTAGAATCAGAATCAGCTTGGGCAAACAGCATGCTTATCGACTGTTATATAACTATACGAGTATGCGAACATGCGAAAGCACTGAAATCGTATTTTTTTTTAGTACACTTAGTCATAGAGTTAGTATATACTTTGCCATTTTGCACTGAAAATTTGACTTCAACCAACTAAAATCGAATGGAATCTTATCTAAGCTTTTTGAAATAATAGTAAAGAGGCCAAAGCTAATTAGCTGCTCAAAAACTAGCACACACTACCAAAGACACTTAACAGAAAACACAATAAAAGAAATATATTATTTATAGTTAGCATAACTCTAGATCTAGCAATCCTATTTAATCAACAACGCCCGTATTTAGATATCTATTTATTACTAAATATGCATATATTATATGAAATCCCGCATAACTGAAATACATTTTTCCAAAATCAACTCGATACAAACACACCCAAATTCATCACCTCGATGACTTCCGGCGACATTCAACGATAAACACCGATAACCGATGACCCAGTGCGAGGACCTGAACGGCACGAAGCTCAGCCACGAGATCATACCAAATCGCAATGCCTGCGAGAGCGAGAACTACACGTGGGTGAATTCAGCAATGAATTTCGATCATGTAGGTAACGCGTATCTGTGCCTTTTCCAAGTGGCCACCTTCAAAGGCTGGATACAAATCATGAACGATGCAATCGATTCACGAGAGGTAATGTACCACACTTACAATTAACCCATCACTCTTCTATATGCTATGCCATGCGCTTTGCCAGTCACAAAAAAGCTAACAAAACAATTGATACCAATAGAATAGTAAATACATAGAGCAGATAAAAAAAATTATGCTGATACAAAGCTACCGCGCAAACAAATAGTTAGTGAATCCATGTATAGATATACTGTAAATGTCTAGACAAGTATTTATGTCGTATAATCTCAGACTAAGTCAAATCTATGATACTTTTTATTAATCAACCAATTTTTATCTATAACTTTTTTCTCTTTTTTATGTATGATCAACAAATCTACAACAACAACTCCAAACAACACAACACTATAAAACAACTACTCGAACAACAAATATGGTTACACCACTCAAACAAACCTCTGGCCACACTTACTCCACACCACTACAACACGAGCAACACTAAAAATGATCCATTCACAAATGAAAACAAATGAAAATATGTTACGAAAACTTAAAACCGAAACCGATGATGCCATGCCACAAAATTTGCCCGCAAAACGCAAAATTCAACACCCACCGATTCCTGCTGCTATCGATCGATAACCCACTCTGGCAAAAAACAATCGATAACAGGTGGACAAGCAGCCAATTCGTGAAACGAACATCTACATGTATTTATATTTCGTATTCTTCATCATATTTGGATCATTTTTCACACTCAATCTGTTCATTGGTGTTATCATTGATAATTTTAATGAGCAAAAGAAAAAAGCAGGTGGATCATTAGAAATGTTCATGACAGAAGATCAGAAAAAGTACTATAATGCTATGAAAAAGATGGGCTCTAAAAAACCATTAAAAGCCATTCCAAGACCAAGGGTAAGACAACAACAAACTACAAAAAAATCTATATAATATAAAATATAAACAATAAAACCAGTCGAATACTGGAAAACCATAAAGCAAATATAGAAACGAATAAAACAATAAGAATATATCAATCTCTATAACAACAAAATATATAAAGATAAAATAATATGGGGCGTACGTTTTGTCTACTACATTCTCAATCATTCTCCTTAAATATTTACATTCGTCCTTGCGACAACTGCTTTACTCCTTGAAAGACGCCATAAATAAAATTATAAAATAAGTATAAGCTGGACATAGAGAAATAATCCTGACAAAGTAATACCAACGATAAATAAATAATACAAATTATGAAATCAAGAAAACAGAAATCAAGATTCTGATCGCGTAATCTGTGCCAATCGTATTTGTGTTGTATATATAACATTTTGTATATATAATAAACTTTTTTCTATGTTAAATTGTATTGAATGAACACCGAACTGAACAGTTACAATGACCGAATTTGTTTCGAAAAATATATATGAATAATGTGCTCAGTTTGCATTGTTTGAAAATTCTTTAACTGACTCGACTCGACCCGACAAATACCCTTGCAATCCGTTGAGTATATATATATGTATGTATACATATATATAAAAAGGCCCCGTTCTCTAGCAATATTTTGTCAAGTTGATTGATGGATCTTTGAAACAAGAAACAAGAGAAACAATGCGAAAAGAAAACAAATTAAGAAAAAAGAAGGAGATGAAGCCGCGCACCAAGTTGAGTCCCTGGAATGGCTTCGGTGGTGCTGACATCGCAGGATGTTATCGATACAAAATGTTTGAGAAGAAAGCACGCCACTGGCGCCATTGAGCGACTCCTGAGTGCGAGTGCCGCTGAAGATGTTTCGCAAACATCAACATACCGTTTTGACTACTCTCTCCACTCTAATACTTAATTTCCACTGGCTGTATTTAAGTATTGTGTCCGTTTAGTTCGTCTGTACTTAAACATTTTTATGTCTGCCATTTATCAGCTGGACGATCGATCAAATTTCAAATTCCAAAATGCCAAAGCAAATGCAAAAGCAAAAACCTACAATCTCCTTAATATATGTATATACCTAAAAAAAATAATATATATATAAATAAGAACCCTAACACTCGCAACTTCCAACTTAGATATGGCAACCAATATATGCATGTTTCTTTATACTTCTAATCTGGATGTGTAAATAGCATACATCTTGGCACGTCTCTCTATTTAATCTCTGGGCATGTTTAGAGTTAGTCACCGAACGAATCCAAAAAGCAAAATTTCAAAACATTTCCAGCCCATTCGGCATAAAAATTTGGAAATCCTTACATACTATACCTGTATGTATATGTTCAAATCAAAGCGAAAGGCAAGGCATGCTGCTGTGGAAGACCAAAGAAACAGACCAAACCAACCCCATTGACCGACTGCACGTTTCTCTAACCATCTCTATCCTTATCTTTATATCTACATATATATCTATATATATATCTGTCTCTGTCTGTTGCTATGCCGCCTCGTGAAGTGACTGTACTTACAACTTACAACCCAAAACGATGCAATGAATGAATGTTATATACTAGCACACCACGAGTCACTGTTTAAGAATTTTACCCAACCGTTATACTGTTATACTGCAGGTGCTCCACAGAGAGAGGTTAACATCATGGAAAAAAGTTTGCAATTGGCACAGATCTACCAACGAACTATATACCTATACCTACCAATGTACTAATGAATACAGATAAACCAATAAACCGAAAGTAACTCAATAAATAAAAGCGATCAACTGTGATATGAAACTCTCATATACTATTATATATGAACTAAAAACAAAAACAATAAAAACAAAAAATTGCGACTTATTTAAACATAATTGTACTTATACGAAACTCTTCTATTCCTTTTCTCTCTTCTCTTCAATGTATCTTGTCGGTGTCCAACGATTGAATCCTGACTGTTACGTTTCTATATCATTTTGTATCATTTGAATTACCCGTTTTGTTTCCGTTTACTCGTACCATTCCAGTGGCGACCACAAGCAATAGTCTTTGAAATAGTAACCGATAAGAAATTCGATATAATCATTATGTTATTCATTGGTCTGAATATGTTCACCATGACACTCGATCGTTACGATGCGTCGGACACGTACAACGCGGTCCTTGACTATCTCAATGCGATATTCGTAGTTATTTTCAGTTCCGAATGTCTATTAAAAATATTCGCTTTACGATATCACTATTTTATTGAGCCATGGAATTTATTTGATGTAGTAGTTGTCATTTTATCCATCTTAGGTAAGTAAAAATGCAAAATCAATTTCCCAACAAAAATTTAAATTAAAGTTTACAACCCACAACCAAAGACCCAAAATGTAATTATTTTCGAGTCGTATACCCTCGGGTATGCCTCTCCCTTTCACACCGATCCCCCCTCTCTCTCTATATATGCATATATATATATATATATCTATATATATATCTCACTCTCTCGCTCCAAGATGTGTGTGAATCTGTCACTGTCACAGTACGCTCCTCTTTCTCTCTGTCTCTCTTACTCTTATTAAGAATCCTTTCTATTTGTTGTTGCTAATTTGCTGTCGTAAAACGTAATGCGTAATAATTCCAATGTTCGATGTTGATTCGTATTGAAATCCCCCGCAAATCCTAGCAAAACTCTACTGCAATAAGCAATGTAATACTATAAATAACATACTACTCGTATATATAACCCCCTCTTCCCGAAAACCGATTTGTTGTGTACAAAAAGTTGTGTATTTCGAGTGCTTATACGGTGTGGCAAAAGTGCTATGATCAGTGTTGTACTGCTATACTGATCGGCTTTTGGATCACCGTATGAGCAGCTCACTGTTGTTGTGCTTAACGTATTCCAAGTTACATTTTTATTTTTGCTTCTCAAAACGCTTGCCTCTGGCATTATTAGCTTACATACAATGCCTAAATATACTCGTATATATACTTTCCAGATACTACCTGAAAACTAAGTAATATTCTTAAATCTATTGCAGTTTTTAAACGGTTATAAAATTGGCATTTAAATTTTCTATGTTAAAGATTTCTTTCATATAAGAAACAAAATTAAATTTACCAAATTAAACAACAAATAAAAATATATTGTATACTGTTTACTGCTGCAAGGCTAATGGTGCTAGGGTGCAAGCGATTATTGTTGTTGTTGTTAAAATTGTATGTAAAATAAGTACATTGATGTTTGATTTTTATGTTCTCGCCTAAGTTATAAAAGTAAAACGTAAATCTTTGAAATATTGGTGTTGATTTGACTGTATATCCCCAAGTAATTGTTGTTGTTCGTTGCTGGCGTTAAATTCCAAATATTCGTACTATAAAGTTGATATTTTTGCGTTGAAAATTAACTAAAGACTTACTGATTATTGGCAGATTTCAATTGAAGTTTGTCCCAAAATATATATATTTCGTTCAAGCATAAGTGGGTCTCGTTTTTGTGGCCCACGATTATATTTTTAAATAAATACAAATTTTTATTTGCCTCTTTTCGTTCTTTGATCGCCAAAAATTTAAAACAATTAAGTTAAGAGCCTGCAAATTGCGCATACGTAAGCACAAAAAGTAATTAAATGAGAAACAGAACAAACGGATGAGCTGAAACGATCAATCAAATCGAGTTTTAATCCAAAACTCATGTGGGAATTTGAACCAGGAGCACCAGACTACCAAACAAATGAATAAAACTATACAAAAGATGGCTTAAAATATGCTTTACTACATTGACCAATGCAACAGAGGGCTTCCTTTTTAACTTGGCCGTTTTCATTGCGCCGAGTCCTAAAAAGAATGCTTCGTTACAAATCTGCTGCTATAGAAAGTGTTGCCCCAATTCGAATTGCGCCCAAAAAAATATTTTGTCTAGCGAAAGTGCCTCGTCCCGAAACAAGAAATGCCCAAACCAAACCCAAATCCAAATCCAAATCCAACTCCATGCCAAAACCAAAAAACCAAATCAGAACCCCGAAAACGGAACGCTAAAAAACCGAACCGTATTGTGCATTTTTTCCTTAACCATCTACAAGTTTTTCGTTTCAATTTTGAATCAACTACTATATAGTTTTGTGTGCGAGAAGCTTCAAGTAAAACCCTTACTATTTAAGAGCTGCAAAACTTAAATGTTGCTTATGCTTTCTTTTATGTCGTTTGTTTACTACTCGCCAGAGACTCACACGTGCTAAACTTGTTCTCCAAAAGCACTTTTCCAAAAACCCAAAATAAAATACTATATATACAAAAAAAAGAAACAACTCTTACAACTCGCTTTCAATATTTTGAGCGCCTCAAAGTATGCTTAATTATCTAGCTTCGATGTTGCGGCAGACGCAGAGTGATATCCTTTAAGACGAATATATTAATACACGCTTCAAAACCACAAAAAAAAAAACAAAAAAAAAGACAATGAAACCCAAAGAAAAAGTATAAATAACAAACTCAACTCGTTGATAAAGAGAATAAGGCAAAGCTTTTGTAAATGCAAATTTTCTCAAATAACCGAAAATAACATAAATAACAAAGAAAAAACTTTATAAAAATTAAAGCTAAGAAAAGCAATTGCTAAACAACACACTTACACCCTTTACACTCTAACATTAAATGGCTTGCACAGAAAAAGAAAAACAAAAACGCTAAGAACAAATACGATTCAATCAAGTGAAATGAACGTAAAATGAAAACAGAAACAGAATCAAGATTAAGAAATCAATCACACAAGATTCAACCAGAGTTAGGTGTCAATGGGCATTCCACAAGACTCTCTGTGCGATTGTCGGTTGCATAACTCTGTCGGCTACTGCCCGGTATCCAAAATTCCGGGGCTTCCCCCCCAAGAACAACCCAAAATTGTATCGAAACAAGGGCGGGGCCCCAGCCAGGACAACAGTCATGCGGACTGTCTTAGCGCGCAGATCCTGCAAGACCGTTGAACTGGACAGGACCAAAACGAACCCAAAGGCCAAACAATTAGAAATAAATGCATTTAAAATATATCTAGAAATCCTATTCAATTCCCAATATCACAATTAGTGTGTTCTAGTCCAAGCCGGAGGGTTCCGCCCGAAAATTTGGCATACTGAATATTTCAAAATTACCTCAATCAAATATTGGTTAACCGCGGCAGCTAGCCAGAATCTTCTTAATGGTTTTGGTCCAATCTACGATGGAGATTATGTACTTTACTATGAACGTAGTAAAAAGCATATAACGTGTATAATCTATAGACCCCCACCCGATGGTTCCCAGGCCATTTCCTAGAGCGGGACTTTCCACTCTTTTCCCCCAAAAAATATAAAACATTTCCCCCCTTTATCCCACCTCTTTTACTTTCTCTACCAAATGTGTATAGTATTGTAAGAAGCTTTCACGTTTTTTGCTCTCTTATCTCTCAACTACTTTGGTTGTTTTATCCAATATCCTTTAAATAGCTATATATTTATCTCTCAGCTCTCGAAATTCCCGAAAAGTCCTGCAATTAGTTCGTTCGCCAACGTCCTTAAGTTCCCCCGGTCATGCCATTGCTAGAGTCATCAGAAACAAATTTATTACGAGTTTTATAGTCCAACCAATGAACAGTTTGATTATCAGGGCAGCGAACGAACTTTGCAGGTTATAGTATTTGGCACTTATAAAATATGCTGCGGATTATCGCTAAAAGAAAACGTAACCCGAAAACTACAAAAGCAAGAAAATTTTCTCGGTTCTTTCGACCAAAAAAAAAAATACAGAACCGTGTTTATCATTTGATGCTACTTTTCGTTGTCGCTGCTTTAAAAAAAAAATCAAATCAAATAAAATAAAAAATCGCCAAAGAACCAATCGCCTGCTCCTGCGCCAGCTGCTGCTGCCAAAAAGAAAAAATTAAGAAAAAAAACATCCGAAGGATATACGACTACCAAGAGCGATGCTGCTTAACCGTTTGCTGTAAACCGTTCAGCGTTTTTTAACCTTTAACCGTTTACTCTTAACCCTTCAAGTGTAACATAATTTTGATTTCTCTCATGTTTAATTCCATTTTTATATTATGTACTCTGTGACTATGTATGTATGTATACTTTTATGTTTTTGCGCAGCTAAACAAGCCAGCTGTAAATTTGTTAAAACCTTTTGCGTTAATTGCTAACCCGTAACCGTACTTTGACTGTACTATATGTTGTAAATCTGTAAATGTGCGTAATTAATTGACGGCGGTGACAGCTTTTCGTTTCCGTAACTCCGCCTGTGTTTTTTTTTCTTGATAATTTATGTGCCAACTGTATCTATCAAATGTAAAAGTCCTTTGTTTCAACTTTACTATTGATCCTGGCTTTTAGTTTCTGTTTGTGCGTGTGCGTTTTGACCGACGTTTGGAGAAGTAGAGGAGCGGACATCCTTAATGCTTTCCATATTTCAGCTATGTCGAGAGTTCTTGTCCCCGTCCCGATCCCACACCCCTCTCTCAGACCCCCTCAGATTTGCGTCCTGTGTGTGTGAACTGCGAAACTCAATCGATTTTTTGTCCCACAAATGCTGCCGCCGTGCGATCGCAGGTCTTGTACTTAGCGATATTATCGAGAAATACTTCGTGTCGCCAACACTGCTACGTGTGGTCCGAGTGGCGAAGGTCGGTCGAGTCCTTCGACTGGTGAAGGGAGCCAAGGGCATCAGGACACTGCTATTCGCGCTGGCCATGTCGCTGCCCGCCCTGTTCAACATCTGCCTGCTGCTGTTTCTGGTCATGTTCATCTTCGCCATCTTCGGCATGTCTTTTTTCATGCACGTAAAGGAGAAGAGCGGCATCAACGATGTCTACAACTTCAAGACCTTCGGCCAGAGCATGATCCTGCTCTTTCAGGTAAGAGGCCCAGCCACAATTCCGTTGACGGTTTATGTTGTCTATTGTTGTTGTCGTTGGGTGATGTTGCCACGCCACCCTGCACTGAAGCCCAAAATCGATCTAATCGATCCAATCGTAATAATCGAAACTATCGCAATCCTTCCGGGCAAATCGATGATCCATCGGCGTCTCTCTATCGCTGGAGTTTCGACGCCGATCGATCACCGGAAACGGAAGTGAATTCTTTTTGTGCGCTCTTCGCATATGTTCAGTATTCGGTGGCAACATCACAATGTTGATTGAAGCTGCGGTAGTTGTTGGTAAAAGCTAAATTAGTGCGATTTTTTGATTAACTTACGATTTCATTTATCAATTCTGTTTAACTCTTTTTATCACTTTAACTGTCCGCCTATCGGTTTCAAATTAATCTTGTCTTTTTGTTTTGTACAGAAAAACCTTAATTTTCACTTTCCTTTGGCCCAATGACATAGGCTAAACGCTAAAAAAAATCAATAAAATTAATGCCAGCCGCGTTAATCAGCTTTAAATTGATTATGATTTCTTATGCGCTTATTTTCCTTTCCAAATCGATTTGAACTCAACGTATCTGCTTCCCTGTATATGCATATTTTTAGTAATTTGTACAAAAAACAAATCTAATTCAGCTCTTTCAACAAACACCAAATCAAATGTTGAGATTTCCTCAAGACACCCCCTGTTCCCGCCAAAAAAAAAAAAGAAAAAAGAACCAACCAAACAAACTCGAAAGCAAAAAAAAATTGTAAATTTGAAGGCAAACCGAAGAAATAGATTCGATCTTTTGATCCCGGGAACACTACCCCATCTCTCCCCCTCGTCCCTCTCTCTCTGTCTGTATTTCGCTCTGTCTCTTTCTATATCTCTCTCCCTATCTATATATCCTTCTATCTATATCACTCACAACCTAGCTGTTTATATATAATACTCGTATTTTACTGTCGCATTCGCTTTACTATCTATCCAACTTCAATTTTCATCTTGATTTTTCCATTGGGAGAGATTTTCGAAACGCTTGCCACGCTTATCGCTTTGATTCCCTTAGTTTTGGGGCTAGCGTACCCCCCTCTATAAAGCCCAATTTGTGTATAGATCGCCTTGGCAGCGCCCCTTTTCGACGGGGCCAAGGTAAATAGTTACCTGGCTTTCTAGCTTGCTTCCCCAAAGTTATTGGGCAAAGCCGAATCAAAGCAGAGCGGCCGTAATGAGCCAGAAAAATGAAAGAAACGTAACACACTACTAAATGTATAACTACTACTAACTATAGCCCTAACTGTATTAACTAACCACCTACCGTATGCCATAACTAACTAGTTTGCTTTAACCAGCGATCCCGGTGCCGATTAATTTGACTAATGATGACTCTTCTTGTTATTGTATCTTCTGTCTTAAACTTCTCTCTCTCTCTCTCCCACCGCCCACACACACACACACACACATACACACACACTAACACCCCAATAACCAATACCAAACCAAACCAAACCAAACCAATACCGAAACTGAAAAACCCAAAAACCGAACTAACGACCTGACATCATGCATCGATAAATATCGATCTATACATAAATATCGATGCATCAAAACCATGCCCAACCGATCGCACAACTGCCAATGCCAAAATGCGAATAACCCGATAACTTTCGCATTCTAAATCTAAATTGAATCCCATCCTGATTATCCCAACCTGTCAATGATCCGTTCCCTTCTGGATGTGATCACTCCACACTCCCGACAAAATGTTGTCATCAAAATTCCTTACCTTAAATAAATAAATAAATGAATAAATCTGGCAGATGTCGACCTCAGCCGGTTGGGATGGTGTACTGGACGCCATTATCAATGAGGAAGCATGCGATCCACCCGACAACGACAAAGGCTATCCGGGCAATTGTGGTTCAGCGACCGTTGGAATAACGTTTCTCCTCTCATACCTAGTTATAAGCTTTTTGATAGTTATTAATATGTACATTGCTGTCATTCTTGAGAACTATAGTCAGGCCACCGAGGATGTGCAAGAGGGTCTGACCGACGACGATTACGACATGTATTACGAGATCTGGCAACAGTTCGACCCAGAGGGCACTCAGTACATACGCTACGATCAGTTGTCCGAATTTTTGGACGTACTAGAGCCACCGCTGCAGATCCACAAGCCGAACAAGTACAAGATCATATCGATGGATATACCCATATGTCGCGGCGATCTAATGTACTGTGTGGATATCCTGGATGCCCTAACGAAAGACTTCTTTGCGCGCAAGGGCAATCCGATCGAGGAGACGGGCGAGATTGGCGAGATAGCGGCACGGCCGGATACCGAAGGCTACGAGCCCGTATCCTCGACGCTGTGGCGCCAACGGGAGGAGTACTGCGCCCGTCTCATCCAGCACGCCTGGCGGAAGCACAAAGCGCGCGGCGAAGGAGGCGGCTCCGGTGACGAGCCCCATCCGGATCAGGGTGACGGTGGCGATGGTGGCAGTGGCAGTGGCGGCGGCGGTGGTGACGCCGACCCATCTGCTGGTGGTGGTGCTGCTGCTGCCGATGACCCAGCGGATGGCACGAAGGAGAGCCCCGATGGGGGAGGTGGATCAGCAGGAGGAGATGGTGGAGGAGGAGCCACTGATGGAGGAGACTTCGCCGCCGGCGAGGAGAACCATGTAAATAGTCCAGGGGATGCGACGGGAGCGGCGACGGCGGGCAGTCCGGGAAGTGGCGGCGGAGGAGCCGGTAGCCCCGGGGCGGGCAGTGCCGGCAGACAGACGGCCGTGCTTGTGGAGAGCGACGGGTTTGTGACCAAGAACGGCCACAAGGTGGTCATCCACTCGCGATCGCCAAGCATCACGTCCCGCACGGCGGATGTCTGAGCCAGGCCTCGCCCCCCCCTCCAAGATGCACGCGAGTATTAGCATAAAGTACGATGATGTTGCAAGTTGCTGCTAACAACGAGCTAACAACAAGCTTAAAACAACAACAACAACAACAACAAACAACAACAATGAGAACAACAAGCATAATTTTCTGCTATATAATGAATGAAAAAAAGTACAACATACAACAACCCAAACAAAAAAACCCTAAGAAAACCAACAACCAAAAAATCAACAATTCCACAATTCAACAACAATCACACAGAAGACACCCAATTAACTTTACCCGCATTATTCAGTTGAACCAGTCAGCAACCAACAACAATCATATTTAAGCTAAACCAACAACAATATTGTTGTACCATAATTTTTAAGCTAGCCGTTTTTCCAACAAAAAACACCAACAACATAACCTATTGGCCTAAGCAGGTAGGAGAAGATGAAGAAGAAAAACATACAGACCATAGCCAAACACATCCCACACACCACTCACTAAGTGACAAAAACAAAATTAAAATAACAAAATATATAAAACAATAAGTTGGCACATTTCCACTCCAATTTCAATTTTTCAATTCTATCGAATTTCCATTTATTTTTAGAATATTTCCAGCTCGAAACAGAGCTTTCGTTCATTTCTATTTTAACAAGTTTTCAAGCGATTCGTAAATGTGCCATTTGAACGTCAAACAATATACAAAGCCCGTGAAGAAACAAATGTTTGAAATCCACCAAAAACGTTGGAGAACAGACGAACAAGCTCTAAAAATTGTATTTGCCAGTAGTGTGACAAGAACAACAGCAGCAACACGCTTACTTTAATTAACTAACTTACCAAACCTAAAGTGCTACCAAACAAAAGCTGAAAGAGTTAAGAGTACACCAATTAGGGGTTAATGGTATGACAGAAGCAGAAGCAAAATCACAACAGCAACCACTACAATCCCTATCAACATTCTCAATAAACAACTAAAAAAAAATGAAATCAAATTAACAAGATGAACCTTATTAACTAATTCTAAACGAGACGAGAACACCAATTCGCATAGTTTGTATTAAACATTTATCCAATTAAACAACTAATGAAACCCAAAATGAGCATACCAAATAAATTAAATGGGAGTAAATCAAAAACGGGCCCGAAAAACACCAACTAAAATATTAAATACAAAAACCAAAAGATGAACAACAACAACCGCCTGAACTGCCATTTCAAAGCAATACAAAATACTGAAAAATAAAAACTAAAAACAAAAACCAAATTTAGATATTCATAAAAGGAAAAAAAAACCGAAAGTAGATTCAACCAAACCCAATAACACACCGACACACACTGCACACAGGAGATACCATTATAAAAAAAAAGAAAAACTGAGGAGAGTAATAGGCAGACAGAGGTTTTTCAGAAGCGGTATCGATATCGGGGCGGATATCGATCAAATCATTTCCTTTGCAGTTTCGATTTAAGCGATAAGCGATCCCATTAGGCCAGCAAGAAAGTTTAAAGCAAACATTTCACAACCAAAAATACACCCTCACAGCCACAACTCACACACCCACATCCACACACAACTCAGACACAAGGATGCAGGATTGAGGGTGCTACCTGCTCTACCCAAAAACACACTAAAAAAAAAACACAAAAAAAAAAGAAATCCTTGGAGATTGGGGCGCGCATGGAGCCAACGGAAGTGGGACGAAACAAGCGAAAGGAAAGTCAAGCAGAGTTTCTGGTAAAGCAAACAAAAGTGTTAAACCTGAGCAATTCAGATTTAAATTCGAGCAATAACAGCATCAATGATGATCAAAACATATGTAAACAATGAAACATGCAAGTAGAGCAACGAAGAAGGCGTTCAAGTGTTAAAACTATACCCAATGAATGTGAAGTGAAAGAGTTCGATGTGAAAAACAGAACCAAGTTCAAAGCAAAGCAAAGCAAAGTTAGTTAAACGAAAAAAAAAATGAGCGAAAAAACAAAGGAATTATAAACAGCAGTGTGTGCCTAGCACAAGACAAACAAATTAATTAACAACAAGAAAAGCAGTTAGAGAAATGAAAGCGAGCGAACGATTCGAACACAGTTTTGAGTTTTCAAAGTGCTCTCTAGTTTCTCACAGTTCTTTTTCATCGTAACGAAGGTCGCGATTAAATTACACACAAAACGATCAGGAGGAGAGTTAAATACTAAATCGAATATATATTACACGTAATTATAACATAATTAATTTAAACAACAATACGATATTGATACTGAATTGAATTCAAACAAAGTTTTAGCCCGACTGCTTTAGAGCGTAGCATACTTTTCAGCGCCTTCGCATTCGCTTTCCTTTTCGCAAACGCAGTTATTCGAGTTAAGAGCCGATGGAGAAAATGCAAGAAAATCGAAAATCTAAAACCGAGCAAACAAAAAAAAAAGACAAAAGCTAAAGAAAAATAACAAAAAAATAGTGTGTTCCATTATCAGTTGCGCCCAGTTATGCCAAGCAAAGCTTTGTTTGAGTCAGCTTCTAATGCATTTGTTTTCTTAATTGTGTTGTTTTCGTAATCTTGTGTTCTTTTGTTGGTTAATTTATAGCAAAGCCTTTTCCTTGCCGTTTAGTTCAAACGATAACCAATAACGATAACTATCGAAACGATCAGTTGGGAACATTCTGACAGCAAACGAAAGTATAAATATGTGAGGTTCCATTGCGCACCTACACTTTCAAAGTCACACATATGCACAATAACATACCCCATACACACACACACACACACACACACACACACTTAGTAACACAAACACACACACACACTCACACACCCGTAAATGCTTTGCTTTTGCTTCGAAATTGCTGCTATCGTAGGAGGTGAATTAAAAAAAACGAAAACTTTTGGGAAAAAACGCTTTTTGGTTTCTTGACAATAATAACCAATCTTTCACATCCTCTCACACATCTCTTCTCGCTGACTTACTCTCAATCGATCTCCGACACGAATAGAAACTGATATACGAACCTGCTTTCACACACTGCCTGACTCCTAGCTATCTGTTTAAATCAAATACAAATGCGGAACTTGTTCTAACTCACATCCACATTTACCCACCAAAATATGTAAACAACCAAAGAAAAAACCAATCAACAAAAAACAGCAAAAACGTTCAAAATTCAACAAAAATATTGGAAATCGACAAATATCACCTTTGGCAACCTAATTGTATAAGTTTAATCGACAGCAAACCATTTTGATTTGCCATAATCTCTATCACATAACTGTGTACAATTGATTTACCTCAGTTTCCATTTTCTTTCACACAGTTGCTTGATTACAAACAGCAGCGAACGAGATTGACAATGTTTTTGCATTCCGATACTAAACTATCGAATTATAAAAGCAATCGATCACTCCCGAAGCCCGAAGCCGCTTTGGACTCAAGCAACTCTTCATCGAACCGGTTGTATGACAATTTTAAACCCAAAATAGTTTCCCGACACTAGACCGTTCTCACCCACTTCACCCAATCCAAAAAAATGGAGTTCAAACGTTACCTATCCAACCTAACCAAAACCAAAAACTAACACAAAAAGTAACGCAAACAAAAATTGTAAAGTAATTAACTTGTGTACATTATGGGGACCAGTTTGAGCGTTGCCTTAAAGTCCAAATGAAAATTAAGTCTTTATTTGTTGCGCACGCTTTTACAAAAGCTTTTTCAAATATCGATAATATGATCAGCAACCCTCTTAAGGTTTTCTTTTGTAACCCCCGTATTTATGCCCTCTCACCAAAATAAAAACCTCTACATTGACCTTTGCGGATCTTTCTTTAAGTATAACCCCCATCACCTGTAGCCAGTATACGTTTTCGTATCCGTTTGTGCCGCATTTCATATTTTCTTTAAATTAAATCCCCCACAGTTGAGTTTTTAAGTGCTTGCCAATTGCCGAATTTTTGTAACGACTTGAATGTAGCTTCATTATTATACATTTTGTTGGCTGTTTGACAAATAATACGAGTACCCACTTCGATGAATAATAGAAAAACACATGGAAATAACGCAACGGCGACGATGAATCGATTTTAGATCGAGCATAATAAATTAAAACCCAAAAAACTTACATGCTATATACTAATAACAGAAAATTAAGTTTGAAAATTCCGTACAAAATGCATAAGTTAAATGAAAAAGCAAATAATACTGAACAAAAAGCTATATAATAAATATATCAACTTATACTGAGTGCACTGTTATAAACGAGGGGCGGGGCGAGATTAAATAAACAAGCAAAACCAAAACAACAAAAAATCGAATCAAATCGAATACGAAAATTAAACAAAACAAAAACATATATTATTATGATATATTCTTGAAGATATTGTACTATCTACGTGTGAGACAAGATCATCTGCTACAACAACTAAAAGTCACACCTGAAGCTTATGTAACAAGCCAGAAAGCTAAACAAAGAAACAAACCGATCGGAATCCGTGAAAGCAACCTAACTCTCTTTTATAATAATCGTGTAAATTTTCAATAATACTTACCGAATAATCGGAAGACGAGAAAGGGAGGTGACAACTTGAAGCTGGAAACCGGAAATGGGAAGTTCAAGCGGAACCGCAAGACGCAACCCAAATCGAAATCGAAAAGTTTATAGAAACACGTCGCGGATGGATATTGATTAGGAAATCTATTTCATAATTTTAGCATACGTGTAAACATATTTTTTGTGCCGAGGTTACGTTCGAAGCAACACGCGCATCATTGCCATTAGACAAAATAAAATAATTATATATACAATACGCCTAAAACTAAATAAATAAATAAAAAAAGAAGTAATACCAAATACAACTTATAATTATAATACAAAAAACTGCATATTTTGTGCTGCTGAAGAAAGTCACAACGCAACAAAAAACATGATAACAATAAAAAGTATATAAATTTCTAAAAATTTTAGAGCAATACACAAAAACACAACACTCACTCACAACAGAAGGGGTGCGAAATTTTTGCACCGCCACTGTGTCATTGACAGTGGCGTCGCAAAGTTTGCCACCCGGCCAGCAGCATTCTCAAAGCTAGAAAAATATAACAGACAAACTGTGGAAGAGGAGTAAGGATGCAACTACGATAAAACATTTTTTTAGATACACTCAAAAATCAAAGCGTGGAAATTTCTATATTAGTTAATAATAAAATCCTTTTTTTGTTAACTCACTATATATTAAATACAAAACAAACAAAAACCAAAAACAAAGATGGACAAAAACTTTAGCTTTATACTCGTACATTTGTAATATATTACATAAGTCTAGTTAATTACATAAATAAAAGAAAATAGAAAATATATTATAAATTATAATTATACAAAAGGCAAAACCAAGAAAATTTTACAAATAAAAAATCGCAAAACCCAAAAAAATAAACAAAAACACAAACAAAACCAAATCAAACGAGCATAGCAAATAAATTTGAAATAATTCCAAAAAAAAAATGAAGATACTAAAGAAAACCGCAAAAAAATGAGAAAACCAAAACGAACTGTAAAAACCAAAAAAATTTAAATGTAAAACAGCCAGTTATTATGCATAGCTAATACAATTCAAATACAGAGAAAAAAAAACCGGCGACGAGGACAAGAAATATGAACAATTAATGCAATTAGATATTCTACATAAAAAATTCTAAATCTTTAGTAAAGCTTAGGGTGCATATACAAAACACAAGACACAAACATCCACAACGCAATTCGAACGATTATTTTTCCGATTCCCTTCGATATCTTTTGTTTGACTTAGCCAGCTATCAGTTTTGTCAATTCTATGGAATCGAATTGAATTAAATCGAATCGAATCCAATCCATTTCGACCGACTCACAGAGAGACAGACACTCACCAAGCCGAGCTGCAGAGAAGAAGATACCAAAGCCAAGCCAAGCCGACCTAAACCGACTAGACACACTGAAAAAAAAGAAAACAAAAACTGAAAAAGAAAAACAGAGAACACACAATTACGAAAGTTGCCATCCAGCGAAGTATTTGCAATTTACATTGAGAGCAAGAGTTAATAGCGTTTATATAAAGCCCGAAATGCCCGAAAGGTAAAAAATAAAGCCACAAGCAAAACAAACAACAAAATAAGATGAAAACCAAAAACAGACTGAAGAAAATGAGAATTATTTAACAAGAAAAATTTATATATATAATGATATAGCCACTAACAAGGAAGCTGCATCCGAGCTAAGCGAACCGAATCACAGATAGCCAAGCTGCTTTTACATGCATCCAGAGCTGAGCCCCAATGCCATGCACATGCTCCCCCACTCACAGCCACCCAATCAGACACGCCAGGAAAAAGGCGGAGCAGCTCGCAAGATATAGTATGTTAGCTAAAGGAAGCCTACATAACAATAAATGAGAGAATATGAAGGATATAGGTATTTATATTTATACACCAGCAAGCTAGCAAATGTGGATACATGATACTAAAAAGCAAAATTTAAATATACATATTTAAAGGAAGTCTTAACTAAAAAGTAAATACAAAGCGACACAGGCACCGTTAGCATATTTTTTTTATACAAATACAATTTAAGCAAAAACAAATACGAAGAAAAATCAACAAATTGAAGTAAATTATTAGTGAGAAACCGATGCAACTGATGATGTCTTTGTAAAGACTTTATATATGCCTGCCATATGCCTACATCTGCCTAGCTGTCCGACTCTAACACATAAAGACACTGACAACCCCGGACAACACTATAAACGACTATATATCTCTCTATCTCTCGCTTGTGCCGACACATTAACAAACAGACAGACTCCATCCCTCATTCCGATCCTGGATCCTTGAGTAGCCCGTAGAGGGCCTCACCGGAGCAAGGTTAGGATATTTCAGGCTTTTATGTTCATTTGAATTGTGTTTTTGATCTACGTTTGCGTTTGTAAGCTAACCTTTTTTAGCCAATTCATGGGGGAACCTTCCGTTGCGGAAGGAAACCCTAAACGCCCCTCCAAAATCAGCCGTTGTCGAGCAACTCTATTTGATAGCAACTTCCCCGGCTACAAATTCTTAGTGGTTCAGATGGCTGTAGAACTCACATACCCAGACACACCGCACCACACCACACCACACAACACAAGACAACACCACTCAGACTCAGAGACTCTCCCCCAGAAAGGACGATGAGGATATATACATATGAATATGTATAGATTATATATGTGCGATCAAGTAAAAGCAGCTAAAAATTAAAATACAAAAGATTAATGCTAACAAAAATTATGACACCCGCCACTTTTCTACTAAAAAGAAATTGACTGTATATATATATACAAATATATATATATATGATAATATGAGTATATTTATGTAGCAGTATAACAGTATGTGTAGTATGACACTTTGCCCATTTGCTTGACAAACAGACACAAAGACACGAACATTCCACACACAACACCCGATATGCATTTTGTTTTCTAGTCAAGTATTTTTTTAAGGGACATCAACTTGTATTAGCGATACTCTTAACAATTAACAATAAATCTCTGCAAAATAATATGAGTAGCGGTGGACGATGGATCGCTGTCGTGCATCTAAATGTTTTCGCAGGCAAAGAAAGCTTCGATGTTCGATTGAAGTCTTTGGGTGCCTCTTGTTATCGATTTTTTCGACAAAATCTGAGTATTTATCAAACCAAAAAGGAATCCATTAAGTTTGAGCCACACAGACACCACAGACACCACACACACCACACATATTAATATAAATATACATATATATTTTTTTTATAACAACCTAAGGGAAATCTATATGGGACAAATGAAACACAACAACAATTTTTGTATGTATTCATTTTTATTAACAAAGAAATAACAAACAAAAAGAAAATGGGACAATGGGAAAATACAAAGCGAAAACCAAAACAGAAGCAGAAACAGAAACAGAAACACTCGTAATACACACAACAGACAAAAATTGTTTTTATAAAGATATATTCGATTAATGTATTTAAAAGTAAAACAAAAACAAGACAAAAACAAAACGAAAGAAACAAACGCCTGAATTAGTTTATTACGCAAAAGAAATAAATTATAATTAGTTAACTCAAAATAAAACAAAAGAGAAGCATACCCAAAAACAAAATAACAAATAAATAAGAAAACAAAAACTGCACAATAACATCTAAATGTAAAAAATATGAACTAAAACGTAAAAAAAGCAAATGCAAAGGAAATGCCCAAAAAAAACAGCGCTAAAGAACAAACAAATTTTTATTTTCATTATATATAAATAATTAACGCTTTTTTAGTTCTCCAACAAGTTGCATAATTTATATATAATTTATAAAGAACAGAAAACAAAAAAATTTATAAAAAACTAAAACAAAATAAATCAAATTAATAAATGGGCAACCTAAAAATATTGTAATGTAATAAATAAAAAACAAAACAATACAAAACCAAAAGGATATATATATATATACATATATATATATAAATTAAAAGCGAAATTTTTTCACACTTTAGCTTAATAAATTGTAAAAAAAAAATACAAAAAAAAAACAAACAAACAAACAAAACTGAAATAAAATGAGATTTAATTGAATTTGTTATGCAAATGAAAATTGATTGGTGTTTTATTTGGAATCCGACCAATTATGGCCTCAGGATAAAGCATGAAAGCTGACAGGATCTATGATATGGTAAGGCGATAATCAAATTAATGATTTCCAGTTTTAACTATAGTATATACAAATTTATTTGCTGGTTCAGAGATAAGAAAATATCACAAGGATAGGGGTACTATTTTAAATTATAGTCTATGTCCTAACAAATCGAAAGCTCATGGCCGCTGATACTGTGGCCCATCGTCCTCGTTCTCGGTCTCAGCCATGAGCTTCTTGTGATCGAATCCGTCGTCGTCCTGCCGCACATTCCAGCCCAAGCAACGACGCACAATGTAGAAGAGGACAAACAGGGCCAGCGAGAAGAGGGAGGCGGCAATGGGCACCACCAGGACGAGATCCATCTGGGGCTGCTCCAGCTGACTGGACTGCAGGAGCACAATGGGCATGGTCATGTTGAGGACACTCGTCTCGATGCCCAATGTCAGGGCATCGGTCGCTGAGCGACACAACAACTTTGCCACCAGATAGGTCGCCAAGTATCCGGCGATGGGCAGGCACACGGCTGCCACCAAAACCTATGCAAAAGTAATAAAAAAAAGTAGAAACGCTGTAATCGAGATTTCTCGACAACGAGATACCATGTACCATAGATTCCATAGCTGAATCTTACAAGCTTAAGTATTAATCAGAACGCCACGCCTTCGCAATATTTGCTTTCTTGACACGAAAAATAAATATTAAGAAACTAGAGGAAAAAAGTTATTATCCATATCGGATAATAAATATAGAAGATATGGGCACGGCAACGGCTAGTGATTGGGATCGATAATTGGACTCCACATGAAGAGTTTCAGATGTGGATCTCTGAATTCAAAAATTGATTTAAAAAATTGGCCAAGATATGCCAAAAAGTTATCGATAACACTTTAAACTGCCAAAACTGTGTGAACAAGTGCTCCAATCGCAAAAGGGGCTAAAATTCGACAACTGCGAAGCAGGCGATTGGGTTTACCTCCGAACAGACATGCATTCAATCCTCACAGTTCATTCCGCTTTCGAGCGGAAAGGTCGTCACTTTTATTGTTTTACTATATTTTTTTTTTTATATACATTTATTT
>JAJJHQ010006552.1:540381-550749 GCA_021223825.1 Drosophila ironensis
AATGGACGCCCTCGTTATACATTTTTATTTTATTCCATCTATGGACTCGTCTTCTCCTCGCTCACATCGCTCGCCTCACTGCCAGCACTACCAGCACTGCCTTCTCGCTTGTAATTATTTTTTTCTTTTTTACAATAAACTTTTTACTCTACTCTTTTTTTTATAATTATTCTATAAAAACCTACAATCTATTGACTTTTGTGATGCCTTTAAAATTCTTTTATTAGTTTTTTTTTTTCAATAATTAATATTTAATTGCTGGGATTCTTAAAAAAAAATGATTCACAACCAAGTATCAGAGGTTTGACCCTCCTTTAATATAACTACATATGTTTTGGAACCTATAGATGTTGGTACCAGTGCTTTTATGTACTTGTATGGGCCCATTCAACTCACCTGCCAGGTGAACTCCTCGAAGACAAACCAGTTGAGGCCCACGGTGAGCCCCACCAGGCACAAGCTGAGCACCACGGACAGCGGCTTGAGGAACCGGAAGATGAACCGCGTTGTTCTGGGCAGGCACAGGCGCAGGATGACTCCAATGGCCACGCAGGCGATCAGAGCGGCTGCGCCGCCGGACAGCTGGCCAAAGGGCACGGCCAGGTCATCGTCTTCGTAGAGCAGCCTGCCCAGAACCATGATCCAAATAGGCAAAAAGGCCAGCGCCAGGAGGCTGTTGATCGTGGTGGTGGCCACCGATAAATTGAGGTTTCCCTTGCAGAAAACCGTGCAAACGTTGGCCAGCCCGCCACTCGGCGCCAGTGCGGTGTAGAACAGGGCCAACTGGAGGGGCCAATTTCCCGTGGGCCAGAGGGCACGGCCCAAGCCAAAGCCCAGGCCAGGCATCACCACGAACCGACTGACCACACCCACCACCGGACCCACCGGGCGGCACACAATCGTCGCCATGCGATGCAGGTCCAGCACGGTTCCCAGATTGAGGAACATCAGCAGCGCCAAGGCGGCCGACACATATGTCGTGACCCTTTCATCGATCACACGGGCTCTGAGCACTGAAACCTTCAGAGATGTCGGGTACGTTTCCCGGGAATTGTCTCCGGCTTTTAGGTCCACTTTCAGGGAACTGTAACCAAACCGAATCCCGGTTACATTCACCGATCCCTGCCAGCTGCCCGAAGCATCGAATTCCTCTTTTTCCACACTCACTAGAGCGGCAGCTCTTGTTTGGTCCTGCGAGTATATCAGGAAGCTGTAATCCTGGGCGGAATCCTTTGGTTGCACGTTGTAGATATGTAAGCGCAGGGAATTGATCTCATTTTCAGACAATTTCAATTCCGTTTGACCGAAATCCACCAGCCAATTGCCGGCGAAATCTCCGTAGTCCGCCTGGATTGACCGACAACCCAGAAACAGGATCACGATCGGTAGGAGTGAGTTTCGTATGCTAACCATGCTGCGTCGTTTGGTCAACTGATTGACAGTATTTTCGTAATGGGCATTTCCAGGTGATCGCTGCACAAAAGCCTTTATCTGGTAGACCCGGAGGCGGAGTCGGAGGTGCAGACAGGTCTTATCAGGTGATTGTTCTTTAGGTGCGGGCCGGCGGCAGATTGGGGTTCATCGTAAATCACAGGAAGTGTGTAAATATTTACCTAAACTATTGAGGTTTTATCGCGCATTGGTCAATGAGTCAACACGTCTTACAAAATACTCGTATTTGCCTATCAAGCGATAGTTTTTTCTAGTTAAAGCTCGGTGGTCCTATTAGTTTTGGACTGGTATTCTTAAGACAATTTTTTCGCATTCGTTCCTAAGAACTTTCAAAGGCATTAGTCTTACAATTAGGCAAATACCTGCAATAAAGCTCCGATATTTAACAAGTTTTGCACCCAACAAACTATATAATTTAGCAAATCCGCTCCTGAACGACTCAAGAGTTTCCCCGATTGCTCCACTTTGCTATTTTGGCTTTGTTCCCTTTTGTTTGTATTGCATTTATTGCACTTAGATGCCGCAGTTGTTTTGTTTTCGTTTCCCCACCGATTGGCTCTAAACATTTGAAACGATAATATTGCTACCGATTGCGATAATGACGCAGCAATGCAAGTGAATGGAGTAGATTGCCTTTGTTTATATGAAACACCCAATTCGGCAGCCAAGGCTGTAAATTGTATTTTATCGTGGCGGTAGCGAAAATCGTAAAGGCCAGTTGGGATTTTGTGTTTATTTCTTTTCATTTATTGTGATTCTTTCTTTTGTTTTCTTTGTTTAGTTGGTAAAAAAAAATCAAGTCATATGATCCGCTTTAGACTACAGTATACATCATACACATAATAATGTTCATTGCATTTACTTATATAATTGGCATATCCACCCGCGTCATATATGTCATATATTTGTGTATATATTGCATATAGAAGCTTCGTCCGTTTTGCCCCAAAATCAAACATCAAATTGCAACTAACTAGAAAAGGCGAAAATCAATGTGGAACTGCCGCCCAACAATCTTGGAGAGGGGCCAAGTTAAATGCAGGACTCTTTGCGACACTTTTCTTGACTTGCTTTATCTTATCCTAGTTTCCGGAGAAGCCCCGAAGGACTCACTCGTATTTTTTTTTGGGCTGAGGTTGGTTATATCATGGTTTGTTAATTGGTTTTTACGATTTTTTTGCTTACATATTTTTCTTTGAGGCACAACAAAATCAGGACAACTCAAACGCTCACTCTCGGCCATCTCTTTCCTTCGCTATATAGCTCTATAGCTCTCTCTCTATCTGTTCGGTGCTGTGCAACTCTTTCCTTTCTCGCTCGCATACGATTTATAATCGCAGACTTGGCCTAGTTAATACTTAAGGTGGAAAATACTCGAACGCTCGAAGTGAATACAAGAAATCAAATCAATAGTTTTCGAAACAGGATCGTACAAATGCATTTGATTAGTGTGTACTTAGGCTTTAAATTTAACTCATTGAACAGGGGGGGGAGGAGGTGTGGAAAAGTTAAGCTTTAATCGTAATTATAATAATCAGATAAATACAAGTATTATGCAGTTGACACAGTTAGGCGACATTTGTTTTAGCGCTGTTCTCGCAGCGGAAAGAATCACCATTTACATCTTTGTTTTTCCGATAACGCGCAGTGAGGCGGAGTTGGGATATCTCGCACAAGCGGATCCTTGCGCTCGCTCACGTACAAACACGAAAAAACACTCAGTCACACACAGGCAGTCATACGCACACAAAATAGATACATTACGCGAAACTAATATTTTTCAACTTATACACAAACTAGCCAAAAAGGAATTGCTACAATTGTTCATTCTCCGTTTCAATTAACATCTTATCCCATCGGTTGCCTCACTCTATCTAGCCTGATCCTAGCCTGATCCTCCAGTGTCACGATCCACTTTCTAGACACTGATCTTCTGCAGCTTTTGCAGCACCTTCAGGCCCTGCTCCTGATATTCCTGCTTGGACATCCAGAAGCCGTCACGGTCCTTTGTCACCTCCGCAAGCACAGCGCCTCCGATGAATACCATGTCTTTGCGTCGCGGCGGATCCTCGATGCGAATTTTGAATTTCTGCCAAGTGCAATCAAACATTATAAACAGCTCCCTACACTTATTTGATAGCCATAACTTTGTTTTACTTACCGCCAGCTTTTCCGTGTCGTTCTTGAGTACTCGCTCAAGGTAGAGCTGCTTAATCTCACGCTCCAGCCTGCTGGGCAGACCGGGATACATGGTGGAGCCGCCGGAGAGGACTATGTGCTTGTAGAGCTCTGGCCGTATATCAATGTCCGCCGCCTGGATCGTGTTGAAGACCAACTCGGCAATGCCAGGACCCTCAACGTTGATCAAATGCGGCTGAAACAGAGCTTCCGGTGCCTCGAATCGCTCGCCGCCCACTTTGATTACCCGACCGTCGGGCAGCGTGTAAGACTCCACCAGGACCGTCGTCTCCAAGGCCAGCCGCTGTTCCATTTCAATGTCGTAGCCAATGTAGCAGAGCTTCTCCTTCATGATGCGCACCGTCTCAAAGTCAGCGGAATGATTGAAGGCATAGCCACGCAGTAGAAGTAACTGGGGATGTCAGAGGAAAGCGAATAACTTAATTTTGATCGACAGGAAAAGGGAAACAAATGTGTGGAGGGGGGGCATACCTTAATCAAATACCGGGTTATATCCCGACCGGCTATATCTAATCTCCTCGTCAGATGTGGCAGGGCAAACTCCTCGTAGACGGGACAGATGTGCGTCACACCGTCACCGGAATCCACAACCACACCAGAAATGAGACCCTGGGCGTATAGTGTTAGTACAGCCTGGATGGCAATGTACGTGGAATCAAAGCCGTACTTCTCGAACATCACCTGGTAAAATCAAATCAATTGGAATTAGCCTAGCTTGTTAAGTTTCATTTTCAATTGCAACTGTACCTCGATCATTTTCTCGCGATTCTTTGTGGGATTCATGGGCGGCTCTGTCAGCAGGATCTTTGTGTTCGTGGGATCGATGTCCATCTTTTTGGGCCCGAACGTGTAGTCCCACACGTGACACATATCGTCCCAGTTGCGCACCACACCGTTCTCCATGGGATACGAAACCTCCAGCAGGGACCGCAGCTGTGACGCCTCATCGCCTACCATCAGATCCTGGAAATTCGTTGGTCAGATGTGTGGGCAAGAACAACGTTAGTGTCAGAAAATCGTAGATCAAAAGTGCAAAGGGGCTATTGGATTGGGAGCGGGATTCTTTTGGGTTAGGCAAACATTTTAATAATTCTTTTTAGCTTTATGAGGCGGGCGTTAGTTTTATCATTTGTTTTCATATTCATTTAACAGTTTTTGGGCGAACAATCAAGCTAAAACATAAACTAGGCTAAGCTAGACAATTGACAAGACGTAACAGGACAAAGAACTCCGCGGAAAGACGTGTGGAGGGAATACATCGATGGCAACTTTTAATTACCAATTTTTACGATTTATTATCGATATAATATCGATTTTTTTGGGCCATGTATTCCCCAAACATTTCAGTTCCTTGGAGTTCTGGGGCTGACAATTATACAAACTTGAGAAAACACTGAATGTGAGGCATAAAGACGGGACAACTTAGAGGCTTAAGCAAGACAGTGACATGCGGCATAAAAAGCATTGTTAAAAACATTCAAACGATTAACAATAACAATAACAACAACAACAACAGAAACAGGTAGCCTTAGAAATATATACAAAAAACATACAAAAAGTAAAAGAAACAAAAATAAAAAACAAAACAGTAGGTAAGCTAAGTAAACAAAATCTTTTCGGTTTCTTGTTAAAACAATGGAATAAAGATTGAATAACAAAAATTATATATATGTAAACGTTAAAACTGATTCATTATTTTATTTATATATTTATGATCTTTGAATAATTTCGCGCCTCAGATTTAAGTTGATTTTGTCGAGAGATTTAAGATTCGAGCTATATATTTACGTACAAATATATGGATGTTTCGTGTGATGAGTATTATAATCAGAGAACAGTGGCCAAAAAGGAAGCAACAAGAAATTTTTGGGCGGGGCCAGCAAATAGTTTTGGGAATATATTCAAGGCAAACAACTAGTGGAAAATGTGAACAGTTAACAATTAATTAAAGTTAATCCTAGGTGCGCAGCTTCAACTAGAATTGTTCAAGGAAATTTTGAGAGTTCAAGTATTTTCAAGCGTGTGGTCGTATCGTGTATAATTCATAATATAAATTTTATATTATTTAACTTTTGCCGATTGGTTTTCGATTTTGGTTTTTGCTTTGTGATTAATTTACTTAGTGGTAGTTTGGTTTTTGTTTTTGTTTTTGGTTTTTGTTTTTTCTTTAAACTATAAAAACTTGACTTACATCGACATGTAAATCCTGCAAAATATTTGTTTTCAAAAAAATATATGTAAAAAAAGAACAGAAAAATTTATAAGAATATTGAAAAGAAGAACAGAAAGAGTCAACAATTTTTTTTACATATTGGTTTCGTTTTGTATTTTGTTTTTTTTTTTGGATATTCAAAATTTGGTTTGCGGTTTGAAAAGTTTTTGGATCGGTTTGTTGTTGTTCTTGTCTAAGTAAAAGTAAACTAAAACTAAACTGCTAATAAAGATCTATTGTGTAGAAGAGAGATATATGATGCCAAAATTGTGTGATTGATGCACTATAAAAAGCGTAATGGCCCCTGATCCGGTCTCGTTGTCTCTCGGAACTGAAAACTTTATTTCGACTAAGCCTACGCCTAGAAAGAGGTAATACTATAAATAGGGGAACGTCTCTTGCACCATGGACAATTGGGGGTACCGATATAATTTTGATATGACTATGATAGAGCCCCGCACGCCGAGACCGATGGAATGTAGCCACCCATAACAAATGCAACTCAAGCAAAACAATGCAATGCCGTGAAATGGTTTCAGTGAATTGGAATATATGGAGCAAAAAAAAATGAAGTGATGCGAGAACATGAAATCATAATCGAAACAAAGAAATGGACAGATAAGAAGGTTGAGCAGTTTATATATGATATATGCATATATGGATATATGGTGGATGGTTGGTGAGCTTCTAGGCACTAATGGATAATTTCTTAGATCGTTCAACTAGTCATGGATAAGTAACATTGAAGAAAATGATAAGAATACTGGAGATATCGGCATATATATTTGTATGCTTCACGATGGCCTGTGCACATTTCAAATCGTGTAGAGTGTTGTTCGTTTCTTATGTGAATAGTAGTATACGATGTGGTGTATGTGTGTTTTTTTGGAGTATTGTTTGACTATCAGTTAATCATATTCGGTTCATTTTTTTCCTCCAATCGGTGAGTACGATGGATCATACCTTCACTTCGATGTCGCCGATTTTGTTCACCGCCCGGATAATGGGTCGCCCCACCATCGAGGGGAAAATGTAGGCGGGAAAATTGCTGCCGGCATATCCGCACTTGACGAACTGCAAAAAACAAGGAAAAAACCAGTAGTTAATATAAATATTATGAAATAGGAGAATAAGCAATGGGATGCGTGTGAATTTTGTTAGTTTTGTGAAACCGGAGCCTACAAAGTTGAGCAGAACAAACATCGTAAACAATTAGTGGTAATCGGAAACACCTATTTGATTATTGAGCAGTTGAATAAATAAATACTGCGAACAGGTGCCGCTCGATTGAGCACATTGATAGATCGTATAATGAATTTATTAACTCAGCAATCTCTAAAATTTTTCGCTAGTTAATTACAAATTGAAAGCTGTCAAATTGTGAAAAATTTTTCGGATTGTTTTGCATTCCCAAGTCATTGAACTCTCGCCCAAATCTATCTGTATTGACAAAAGATTTATTTCGAAATTTGCCATGAGAATCTAGTGATGGGAGATCTCCAAAGCCGAGGTAATGACTCATGTGCAAACCTCGAAAATTTCTTGCCGTGTGGCTGTGGCTGGGAGAGAAGAGAGCGCAAAGAACCCGCCTTTGGTTTATCGAACTCTTATCGAAATCGAGCCGTAATCACAAAACAAATTTTTTGAGCACTGCGATAAGAAAGCGGAGGTTCCAAATTGTTGTTGTATGGTTGCTGTCCGATTCGCTCTTTATGGCTTTTTCTTGCCATACACTCTCGCACACACACACACACACACACACTGGTGTAGTGGTGTACTGGTGTAGTAGTGTGCCGGGGTATGGGCTGGGTCAGTATGCGTAACCCTCAAACCGGTGAGTAATACTCGAATGCTTGCAACAATGACTAAGGAATGTATTCCCACGTATATTACTCGTATAATGGACATATGCATTGGTAATCGCTATCGCCGGATAGGCAGAAGGAATGCCAGTGCAGCGGAATTAGCATCTGGAATGGTATCGGAACTGCAGCTCCAAGAACTCCAACAAATCCAATAACGAGACTGCAACCGCTTGGGTTGCCTCCCGCTGAGGCATCATCAAGGCAGACGTCAACGCCCGCAAGCAGTGGAACGAGAAGGCAAACAACACGATTGTGTCCCAGTTGTGAGCGGGAATTTGTGTCATCCAGAAAGGGGGGAGACGGAGGAAGATGGGGATAGAGCGAAGGCGGTAAAGAAGGGAAAGAGGATGAAGAAAGAGCGTCGAATGCAGAGAAGCAAGTGGAGGAGGATGTGGTAAAGGAGAATCAAGTGGAGGCTAATTAAGTGGAGGAGGATAGGTTATGAGGAGGTTGATGAGGAGGGTCAAGAAAAGGCAGAGAGAGTCTCAAGAGAAGACGGAGAAGGAGCATCACAAGAAGACTGAGACAGAGGCAAAGGATAGAGGATAAAGAAAACGTCGAAGCGGAGAAGCAAGTGGGGGATCCCCAGGAGGAGGATGATAAGGGACGATGAAGGGGTGGTGCAAGAGGTCGATAAAGAAGAGGCGGAAAAAGGGAATAGAAGAGGAATGAAAATCAGGCACAAAAGGATGACAAACAGGATGATGAAGAAAAGCTGCTGATAAAGGATAAAGAGGGAGTAGAGGGAAATGGATCCGAGGGAGGAAGATAAATAGGAGGAGGCTAAGGAGGATCACGACTAGGAGAACGATGGTAACTTGAGGCAGATCAAGACGAGACGAAGTAGGAGGAACTAAAGAGAGGAACGGAGAATGAAAGCAACTAGAAGGAGAACAAGAAGAATGGCGAAAAGCCGGCTGGCAGTAGGGAGGATGAAGAGGAGACAAATAAGGCGCATACAGAGGGGAACGAGAAGAACGAAAATGAGGACGACCAAGATGATAGAGAGGGACAAAGACCGGAGAAAGCTCGTCTTACCCCTGTGCCGTTATCACAGACGATAACATTGCGTCCCTTGCTGTCCATGTTCCGTTCCAGTGAAGAACCCGAACCGAAGGAGGAGGAGAAGTAGGAGGAGCTGTTAACTGGCCTGCTTCTCTGCCGCTCTGCTTTGCACTGTTTTGCCCTCTTCTTGCCGCTTCCGCTGCTTCTTGAGTTTCTTCTGCTGCTGCTTCCACTGCTTCCACTGCCGCTGCTGCTACTGCTTCTTCTTCCGCCTGCTCTGCCGCTGCACTGAGGGTGTTGGTTTGATTGCGATTCGATAAACACGCACGGGTTGGCAAAAAAAAAAACAAAACACCAAAAAATGAAAACAAACACGATATACCAAAAACAACAAAAAAAAAGGATCTGCGCCGGGCAAGAGAGAGAGTGAGAGAGAGATAGGACTAGCGGGTAGAGCCGTGCGATCGGTTCCGCTGTTCGGTACTTTTAATACTACGGTGAATGATTTTCGGTGGGCCAGACTCTGCTCGCTTAATCACTCACTTCCAGTCGCTCCGCACTCGCACACACACTCACACTGACACTCACACCAGCGCTCCATTCACACAATCTCACTTATACACTCTCGCGCTCGCTCGCCCGCACACACACACACACTCTAACACGCGGGCGGGAGCATTTGGATGACTCTCGATAGAGAGTAACAGGCTAAGCCCCGCTATCTCACCGTTTTTGGGACCCTGTTTTGAGGCTCTTGGCGCCCTTGGGGTTTAACTAAACAATTTTAATAGCAGAAAACTGCGCTTTTTAAGCGGCAGCAAACACTGGCAATTTCGATTTTTTTCGGCGGCACAAAAACACGGTCGAGGCCCACACACGCACTCACACACACATGCACGCATACACGCGAAGACAGTATGCAGATAGTGATGGGCGCGCAATCGTTATCGATAAATCGATACGTCCACTCCTTTTTGCCGGTAAAATACCAGCGCAAAAATATACTGCCCAAGCCGCGCTCTCCACCAAAGCCACGCGCCAATTTTCAAAAAATTTAACAATAAACTAGAACGCATTTTCTTTGAAGTTTAAAACGAAAAGCCCGAGGCCATAAAATGGAAAGTTGCTGCTGCTGATTTATTTTATTCCGTTTATATAGTATGTATATGTATGTATAATTTAATAATATAATAAACGTTACTCATTTTGTTATCTTTATAATTGCTTTAAGAGGCGAAATGTCTTATATTTGTATTTTTATGTACCATGCTGCGCCACCGTCTTCTCATCTCCTGGTTCTTGTCTAATTTTTTGATTCTGCTTTCTTGTCTAGGGTTTCTCTTTTGTTTTTACCATTTATAAATAGGTTTAATGTCGAATGGAACCGTAGTTGGGTTGCTTTTAGTGTTAAATCTCTGGTCTTGATATATTTATCAAAATCTACACATCCCCCGTCGAATATATTAATTGGATTTTCTTGGTTTTTGCGTCTAGTTGGAGGTTCTTTAAGCGAATCATGCATTATTACTCATTGTCTATAATACTTTCCCATGGCATTTAGTGTATATATACTCGTATTGATGCTTTTTTGGTGTTCTCTTGACTATGGGTAATATGTATATATATATATATATA